>JAGPOY010002899.1:0-13989 GCA_018983105.1 Silene uniflora
TTCCAATTTTCTTACAAATGTAATAGGTTACAATGTTTATTAAAATAGTGATAAGTTGTGTATTTGAAAAATGTGTAATTTGTGACTAATTTGAACTTAAATGTTTTCAATTTTCTTGCAAATGTAATATGGTTACAATACATATTAAAATAGTGACCACTCACAAGTTGGCAGATCTATATGGTTATCATCCGCCCCATTTCACACTAATATGGTACCTATTCGACCCGTCACAAGCTTATGACGGATAGTACCGTCACAAATGAGAATTTGTGAGAATTAAAAAGGGGGAAAAATAGAAAGAAATTAGGAAGAGAGATGAAAGCGGAGAGAGATGTTTGTCGTGATATTCAACGTCGTGATCAGGAGCTTTTCTGATAACCGTGCTTCCCTTTAACTTCTCAAACTCCCCTGCTTTTTTTCCTCCTTTCTTATTTATTTATTTACTATATTCTTTTTATTTTCTTTTATTAGGAACAGTATCCCTATGTAACTTCACTCAAGCATCATTTTTTACTTAAAACCTTCATTTTTCTCTTCTCTTATTATTATTTTCCTTTCAAAAACTAAATCTTGTGTATAATAACAAACTAAATCTAAAATATTTATGCAATCTTACCAAATTTAACACCTCTCCCTTCTATTTATTTATCTTCTTTTTTTTATTTCTATGTAACATTTCTATTTCTACAATGGCAGCAACTTCTACCAGAGAACAGGTCAGTCTATTCATTTATTTATTTATTAATTAATTACTAATTATCATTTAATGATTTCTGTTAATCATTTATTACTTCTATTTGTTAGGAATGTTGGGATTAACCCATTTAGTTAATCCAATAAAGTTCACATCTTTTAATAATTTCTGGGTGAAATGTGGATTATTTCATTGTTTAATCTGCATTAAAGCGGTAATTATTGTGTGAGACGGTCTATTTGTATAAAAATCACTCTTTTATTGTTAAAAGAGTCAAGAAATGCAATTGCATGCTACATTTCATTCTCTGATGTGATTTAATATCTCCAAATAGATAAATAGTTAATTTAATGGGTAATGTAGAGGAAGTTGTGTAAGCTGTATTATGGTTAAACAATGATTAATTAATCTAATTTTAGATTAAATTAATGTGCATTGATGATAGAGTATCAGCATCTTGAACTAATTATTGTAATTAAGAAACAAAAGTTGTTGACAATTGGGATTACAGATGGATTATGTTTAAATTAAGGTTGTCAATAATTGAAGTTAGCTTAAGGTAGAAACAACTTGTGTAGTTGTGGCCTTGTGGGCTGTGGGTGTTTAGATGTTGACTTCAATAAACAAATGGTTGCTGAAATGCTCGAAATCGGGGTGATATAATGTGCAGAATCAGGAATTTTGCCGTATTTTGGTGTTGACTGAGGAAGGCAAAGGGATGGGCACAGCACCAACAAATTCACAATCCGGGTCTCGGTTAGAAAGTCTGGATAGTGTGGATGGTATGGGAAATTCAGACTCGTTTCCGCCTTTTGTGGTGACCGTTGATATCGAGCAGGGAAGTATTGATGGTCCTAATATCAACCAAGATAATTGTGGCAGCATTAAAACTGATGTTGCATTGACAGTGAGTTCCTTTTTTTGCACCTTGGCCTCGCAGGGTTAATGGATTGATCTGTATGTTTTTGTGGTTCAATGTTAGTCCATTCAGATGTGATGATGCTTATAATATCTTGCAGAAACCATTAAGGAGACAAAATAGCTTACAGACAGGAGGGTCCATACCGCCATTGATGAACCACATCTTAATGTTATTGAAGTTTGATGCCAAAGGTATTAACTCCAGCTTATCTTACATATACTCGTATTTATTATAAAGTTCAAAGAACAATTTTTTATAGAGAATTATTTCGATTATGTGCCTAAAGGCTTTTTCTTTATTTATGTACTGGTGCAGACCAAGTTAAAATAGCAGCTATCAACTAACTCTTTGATCTTGTTACCATATTTGGCAGATAAACAAGGAGTAGAGCGTGGCCACGATGGTGCCTACAACAGATGGAAAAAATGCAAGCGACCGAATTTGTTCGACTCACGTCGAATAGTCATCCTCTTCTCCATTTTGTAAGCTCTTTGCTTTAATGTTACATGCTATGTACAATTCTTCACAAAAACCTGTTTGATCCCATGATAAAGGTTTACCTACCATTGTGGTGTTTTACTGTTTTTAATTAAAAAAGCAGGTATACCTACCATTGTTACTGCTTCTTCTTAGCCTTCTGCTAATGCCATCACTAATTTTCATACCAACAAACTGTATTCTCAGCTAAATCTCACAAGTGGATCATTTGGATTTAACTTAGATGGGTTATTGTGGGTTTAGGTCATTAATGATGTGCTATTACTCGGTCATTTCGAGTTTGAGTCAGTCGTAATGGGGTCAACTTTGGGTCTTTCAAGTTAACACTACTGGGTTTTTGTTTAAGTTTGTTTGTTCAAATAGGTTTGTTTAAAGCTGAATTGTTTCATCGAGTCAATTTTGGTTCATGTCTACTTCATGTTCTTTTCGGGTTCGAGGGGATCAGGTTTTATGGGTTCACGGCCTCACCCCTCAATGAAATAGGTGAAAAACATTGAATTGATAAAAATCATGATCTGCTTTTATACTTTAGAGAGTAACTGCAAGTAATGAATATGCTCCATGCCTCAAATGCTATTGTGTTTAATACACTCCTATGATTGCGATTAATTTGCTGAAGCATATTTTTTTTTTTCATGTTTCAGGTCAAGTATGGGAACCTTAGTGCTGATCTACTTGACCCTAAGAGTTAGACAAGTCAGTGACGGCTACATTCATGGTTGAGATCGGTTTTCTATTTTGTATTCCTTTTTGTACTGTCTTTTCCGTCTTTGGATTTAGACTGGATTGCACAATTTTAGATTGTACATAAGCTCAATTCATACTTCTTTAATTGTTGGTGCTCCGCAACTCCAATGAATCCAATAGTAGCTTACATGACCAACATTTGTTCGTGGAGGCTCTGCTTGCAGAGTAGTCAGGGTCTCCAAACTCGGCCTGATTAGTGGTCTGAATGCAAGAATGATCTAGATGCATGCACAATGTTATGAAGTGTGGTTTTTGGTTGCAAATACATCAAAATGAAGTACTCGTAAAGCATTTGTGCAATAGACCAGTCACGACTCACGAGTATATGGTTTGGTTGTATATATAACAATATAACATCATGTCACACAGTTTTTTGTATTTCAGAAGATAGTTTCACACATCAATTTTTTCACAAGGCCTCTTTAAAAAAAAGGGGAATACGGATTCGATTACATAAAGAAATAAGCACTCTACAGAATGTTGCTACTAAAACAAACTAAAAATGCTCATTTGTCAGTTGTCATAATGTTACGGAACTATTGTTGAAAATGGAGCTCTTGTGAGTACAGAGCTAGACAAAATCAACTACGGAAGTCAAAAAATCCACTGTAAATTATTACAGCATCTACCTTTTGAGTAAGTGAGCACGGATTGTTCTACGTGACGTATGAACAGAGCCCGAAACAACCTCTAAACCGTACTGTCATTACCAAGTGATCCACTGATCCCGTTGAGATCCCAAACTTGATTCGCTACACATTGCGTTAGGAACCTCGTCTTAGCATGCACAACCACCTCCTTCTTGTTCCGATTGGGATGAATGGCTGTGAGGTTTCAAGTTCACATCAACCATGTCTTCCTTGTTTGTTGATGAAAGACTTTCCATCCCTGGCAAGGCCGAGGCTATCTTACGAAACAAAGGCTGTAACAAGTTCACTTCATGATGTTAGATATCAGCTAGTCATGAATCCATGAAGCATATTAGAGCCAGACAAATATGACCCGCGGCTTTAACGCCCAAAACCCAACTTTAAAGTTTAAACACTCCAAACCTAATTCGATAGGGCCCGGTAATTGGTAATGAGCCGTACACAAATCAACCCTTACTTGCATAGAATAATTAACCTGACCCGACAAGAGACCTACGTGGTTGATACCTCTAGTTGCGAGACATTGATGGTTAATTAGTACTCTACTACTACTTTTAGTTTGGAGTACATTGGTAAGCTGTAAATGTACCTTGATGTTGAACCCTGCTTTTGCACTAGTTTCAATGAATATCACCCCACATTCACGAGCCTTGTTATCCCCTTCCTCTATAGAGACTTGCCTGTTAAATTGTACCAGAATCATTTTAAAAGCTCCATGCTTGTATTTGTTAGTAGTATACTCCTATGAGACACTAACAAAATACGTATGGCCTTGTTAAACAGATGAAAACATCAGATTATAATGTAGGCTGGTAATTTGAGAGAAACACTCGTCAACGAAGTTTCAAACTTCATACAACAAAAGAGCTCTCTCACTTGATAATGCACACCCCTCCCTCAAGTTCCCCATCCATCAGCAAATCCCAAAAGATGTAAAGTAATAGCTAGACTAGTAGACTTCATGGGCTAACAGCTACAATAAGATGGAACGCGCAAATCACAAACAGGGAAGGGGTGGGGGGCAAGCAGCTCATTGATCTTTTGCAATGGTCGATGTGTGAGATATATATAATGTCTGGTGATGAATTTTTCAAACAGAAAATGAGCTCCAAGGGAAACTGAACAAACCAGAATTTTACCTTTTTTCAACTAGATCAGTTTTATTCCCAACAAGGACAATAATGACATCGCTGCCACGTTCCGTCCGAACTTCCTCAATCCACTTTGATGTGTTCAGAAATGACTGCCTAGCTGCAGGACAAAATTCGACACAATTACTCCCGACATATATTACTAATAAATCACCCAACTGCAGCACTACTTTATGCCACATATGTTAAGGGATGATCTATTAATGTCTAAATCAGACCAATGATAAATTTAGTAGCACTCACTAGCAACGTCATAAACGACTACAGCAACAGAAGAGTCTCTGATGTAGCTAGGAATTAAACTCCGAAACCTTTCCTGTCCAGCGGTATCCCTGCAGATTATCCAAAAATTAGCGTTAAAAAAAAGACAACCAAGGCAACAAGAAATGAATGTGTTTTTTGTGTCATACCATGACAAAATAAAACAAAATACTTTATAAGTTCATTGCAAGTTTAAAATTTCTTTGACATTTCATTCAGATTGATTGACATGGAAAGAAAGGCATCTTACCAGAGTTGCAATCGTACTGTTCGATCTTCAAGATACATGGTCTTTGACAAGAAGTCTATTCCAATAGTAGCCTGAATAAAAAACGCAATACATAGCATTAAGTTATGAAGTGAATTTCAGCAGAACAATGACCAAACAAATTATATTGAGACTATAGAAGCGAATCCAAAGATCGTGTTATAATTCAGCGATTATTATATTTTAATCAAATAGAATCATATGATCCTGAAAATTAAGATTGTACTTAGGATCTGGATCTTGTCTTGATTGGCGTTGACGTTTCGGATCGTAAAAATGTAGAATCTAAGTTCCTAATCGGGATTCCGACAACAATGGCCATAACTTTACTCCATATAAGACTGTTAGATTATGCAACCCCGGGATTATATCATCTTGTCTATGCTATTATAGTATTAACAGGCTCCAATAATCATCATATTCTAATAGACGTGTAGAACCGGTCTAATTCTTGAAGGAGAAAAGAGTCTTATAAGGAGAAAAACCCAACGCAAACTAAGTACATTTCTGATTAATGTTGGCAGGCTAGAATGTGCAATTCCAATACATTATCAGCACCTAAGAGATTGGTTATACTCCATATGTACCAGGGACCAGCAACCTTAACAAAGTTATGTCACTTTAGATCATTTACTCATTTGGATGTAACGACGCTATGTTCATCATGGGCCATTCGGAAACAGCCTCGTTGTGTTGCTAACACAAGGGTAAGGCTACGTACACCAGACTGACCCTCCATAGCCTGCAATTTGCGGGAGCCTTTGAGGCACTGGGGTAATGTTGTTGTTATGTCACTCTAAAGTCGTGAATGTTCAACAATAGAATGGCTAAGTGTAGAATTACTACACATCTGCATCAGACTAAACACGCTTTCCATTAAGTGTCACAATGAGGACAGAAAACTACCAGCTGAAGAATTGAGTAGTCAAAAACTTCTGTAAGATTGTATGCTATTAAAATTGCTCGCAATTGAAAACTTCTGCTTTGGCGGCCATTTATCCCCTAAGATCTAAACTGCATTTAAAATGACTAAACATGAGGACATCTCTGTTCTTTGTTTCCACAGATGTCACCAAAAGCATTCAAAAAGTTATCTGAATAAGTAATAACTAGGTGATGCCTTTTGGAAATTATACTCTATTCCAGATTCGAATCAATATTCAGTTACGTTTTCTGTCCTTTAATCCGCTATTGATACCTTGGAAATGTATCCAAATTATAACCAGCCATTCTAAAGATCACTGGGATGTGTTTTTCATAAAATGGCCCATCTAAGTTTCAATACTTACGAGTTCCTCACCTCAGCGCAATGACTAGCTCAATCAGATACATCGTGAAACACAACAACATCCTGGTAAGTTAAGTCATGAACTCACGCCACTCCGAAAGATAATTAACCAAATCATGCAAAAATTTACTCCGTAATTGATTTATTTTCATGCATAATGATGAATTCTGAGCGCTACTAGCGTGTTAATTTTCTCATTTTCTGCGACCTCAAAGGAATACGGTGGAGGGATTTGATCCTACAACCCCCCTTTTTTTTTTGGCAATTCAACAAAAATGCTACGAGCAGGGCGCCCGCAAATTGCTAGGTAAGGGGGGTCGAATGTAGGGTGCCAACCGCTAACGCAGAAACATTGTTTTTACGTAGATGACCGAAATTGCATTGTACTCGCAATAAAAAGAAGCGCAATCAACTCGATGCTTCATCCTCTGTTAATTACCATGGGGAAAAAAAGAAGCGACCTAGAAATGTAACGTCATTTATAATAATCGAGCTAATTCCGTTCCTTAATTCAACAATTCAGAAAATATGATTGAAATCGACGATGATACACAGAAATTGAATCGAAGCATGACGATGATGAATTACACAAATTGACGAGATAAATAAAAAACCTAAAAAAAAAAAAAAAAGGGGAAGGAATAGAGAGACCTGATAAGTGGTGTCGAATTTATCGTACATGAAGCGAGTGATGATGCTAGTTTTACCAACGGATTGATCGCCAAGGAAAACAAGCTTGTATTTGGCTAATGGTGATACTATCGCCATTTTTGTTGCAGATTAGGAGAATTCACAGGGATGACGATGATGATGATGTTGCGTATATACCTGAATCACAAAGAATTATTCAAGAGGGGATTTCGTTTTAATACTACGGACTATTATTTTATTTTTATTTGTCAAATAGTATTATTCTTAATCTATACGACAAAATATAGTCATGTGAGATCTTGTTTGATTTATCGTCATGAATGCAAAACGTGCCTCGGCAGGTGTGATAAGCAACTGTTACCTTTGGTTTTGATTGGAGTAATAAAGAGGGATGTCCGTTCAAACCTACAGTCCAACTTTAACTAAAACCGAAATGATATGAAAGTCTAATAGTCGTTGCTCGTTGGTAGAAAACTAGAGATCTCTTGCTACTTTACGTAAACTTGCGTCGTAGCGACTTTGAGTATGTCAGGTCGGCTAACAAAATTGAGAATACCATGTGTACTGGGCCACAAATACAATAGGGAATTACTTCCACTTTGCCATAGTTGAAAGGAAGCTATAGACCTTGCCAGTTGCCACTCCCTAAATCAGTTGGAAAGCAACATAAATTAGCTATGAAGCTATGATCCAACCAAGTACTACAGTATGACGGGTTTGTTCCTCACTCCACCCCATTAAAAGTTGTCTTTTACGGGTTTTGAAGGCTTTTACCGTCATACCAAGTACCAACCATGTTATACTATGAAAGCTAAACGGTGACGGGAGGAAGTAATCTAGTTTTTTCGGAAAGTTAAGAACTTCTTCGCTGATATCTCATGGTTACTAGAGAACATATTCGACCAAGGGACGGGCGTCAGGAGTAAGCCAGCCTTGAAAAATACATTCTAATAAATTCAGTTGAAATAGAGTCCCGAATTCCCGATTGGTACAATAGTGCTACTAGCAAATGAATTAAGAGAAGCACAAGATCTACACCTTTCCTTTACCCTAGTATGCTTCTCTTTGATTACGTGAGCACATACAACCTGGATTTTAGACAAAACAATCAGTTTCCCCAACATGTGGCAATCACAGTTTAAGCTTCCTTCTTTTTTACGCGGTAAGGGTACTTCTGGTATATTGAAATACTCGTAATGACAAGAGGAAGCGCCACCAGGCAGTATGGAGATGGTGGCTTCCCGTCAAAGATGAATTGCAGCATTGCTGTCACAAGAAGTGCTGAAACAATAACAAATCCCTGTACAAACGAAATGACAAGATCCTTCAGAGAGCAAAACCAGTAAATGCTTGTTTTCAGTAGAACTACACCACAAATTGCAAAAAGATATCACAGATAGGAACTGTTCTGTTCACGTAAGGCTATCGAATCAGGTCATTCTTGTCACGGGTAGGGTTTGATTGGCACCAGTTTCTCAGCAGTCAGCAGTGATTTCATCGCATCTTTTCAAGCTTTAGCGATAATGTTTAGGCTATAATTAAATCAATTCTCTTGTTTTTTCCTTAATATTACATGTTAAATGTAAAGTCGGTCATATTTGGATCATCAATCCTTGTGAAATCATTTTTATGCAAGAGTCGTCTTTGGTCAGTTCAGTTCAGGTTGTATCAGTCATCAGACTGGCCTTAAGTCGGATCTGGTTCACAATTTTCAGGTTCCATTGTGTCAGGTTTCAGGTGATCTGGGTCTGCAAAGCTTATGCCAACTCTAATTTAAGCCACTCGAGGGCAGGTTATTTTAGCTGGATCCAAGAACCAAACAAAAATTCCTGAATTTACCTTCCTGACACCACCAGCGTAAGTTGTGACCAGGCCCACAAGAATTCCACCTAGAGCATTTGCTATTACAGGGACCTGAAATGAAAGACAAGCATTAGACATGCAGTGTTTACAATAATATATCACAAATGGCCTCATAGCTCATGATGCATCATATTCCAAAATTAACAACCGAAGTACGAAACTTCCATGGTCTAGCGTCATATTGAATCAATGTGTGTGTTACAAAGGAACACAGCTCGGTACTAATGATGTTGTAACAATAAGAGGCCATAGTCAAAAAACCTGCCCTGGCAGGCTGGCATAATCCTAGGCTTGGCCAACAAAGGATGAAATCATAAATGTCAGGGCTATCCGCACAACCAATGGAACTTACAAAAACAGAAAATACTACAAGGCCCTTTTAGCCTTAAGAAAGTTCTCAAAAACCTTAAAGAACTTGGCTATCAACTGTACGGCTGTACCTTTCAGTTCATGAAACCCATTTACCATTTTATAACACTAAATGCATTTGACATGTTTTCTTAAAGATACTATAGCATTCAAAATCGTAGAAAATTTAAGTACAGAGGAACCGTTATCTTACCATTTTACCAAATGCCATAATGATACAGAAACATGCATTAAACCAGCCTAGTAAACAACATTTCTTAGGCCATTTGAAAAATAAGGAGATTTTATATGATTAAAGAACAAAGGTAATCTTATTTCCTAATCTTTGTAGGGCTCATTAGAGTCTTCGGTGTCTCGTGCATATTAATACGTGAAAGATATCTTCCCCTTTGTTTCCTCGAAACTTAACCTTTCTGAGTGATTGCGAAATAAGTTACTTTAACCTTTGTGAGTGATTCCAAGTTTGTGATTTGTGAAATTAACATTTTAAACTCCACATTTCCAAAGCTTAACCTTGTGAGTGATTAATGAAATTAACTTATTTCCTAATTTTGTGATTTTATGTAACGCTTCTCCCAAGTTACTCTGCCTCAAATGTATGTTGTTTCAAAACATAATCCTACATAACCTTCTACTCTCCGCAGTCTGCTGCCTTTAAAAAAGGAGTTCCTAACATTAAACCAATTCATCTAGGCCAAAGAATGAGGTAATCAGTCAGTTTCACCCTGGTTTCCAGGTTTCAGCCCCAATTACTAACTCGAAGCTAGATTAGTTTACGCCGTACATAAGCTCTCTCAACAAAGAAGAAACTTTAGAAAAAAGGAGAGCAAGACTTAAATAACTCAAGCAAGTAGTTAGCTGCCATTTCAACTTTTTCATCAGTGATTGCCATATAAACATCTGAGTAAAGTTGACAAAGCATTGAAGCAACCTAACAGACGGTATTCCAACTAACAAATACGGAGTACAAGTTAAAAGCGTGAAAATATTACCCAAGTCAAGAAAGTCCATCCATGAAAGAATCCATGACTTCTCATAGCATTTCCATCAGGAGACTTGGACAAGCTAGCCAACAGGCACACACTTCCAAAAAATGACATTTCCATAGTCATCAAGTATGAAGAATGCTTCTTGACCTAAAAATGTTACAATAACTAGAACTAATAGCAACTCTGAGAAATATGGATTCAGCATTAGTGAAGGAGAAGTTCAAGATACCTGTGAAGCCCATTGGCACAAAGCAGAAGCTAAACCTGAAAGCACAGAGGCAACCAAAACTGGAACAATGCCGTAGAAAAGCACTTCTTCAGGATTTTTGCTCTTAGAACCTTTGCTTGTGCCTTCACCAATACTCAGAAGTACAGCAGCAACTATCAATAGGAAAAGAGCTCCAATTTGTTGGATTGATTGTTTCTGCCTGCAAATGATCAACCAATAGTGACTCTTATTTGTTAAATCAACACTAGTAGAGCTTCAAGAATTTGACTATTCCCTAATTGGCTCGACTGTGAACTATTATTCTGGAAACCTAAAAATTCAAACTACTAGGTAGGGCATTGCGCACATCAAAGAGAAATCAAGACTGGGCTTAATATCGGCCAAAGCTGATATTGTTTGAACACCGAAGTCAAATGAGGACCATGATAGAGCAAGTTTTTAGTGATACTATATATGACAATGCCAAGCCAAACTCACTAAAAACAATATAATCATGATAACAAGATAAGTGAAGCGCAAACATGTCGAGTAAAAACACGAATGCATTTGCTCTGGCTCACAAGCTTCAACAAGATTCTTAAAAAGTGCAGTATAAACAACATCCCATAGATACTCATATGAGCAATAAAGAGGCAGCAAAAAGATGTTAAGTTGAGATAGGACACTAAGTTGACTGAACAAACACTCAATTGATTGCAAACAAAAAAGATTATCCTAAGGGGCAACTAGCTTCGATAATACTGACTAAATACATACCTCAATATTAAGAACCCGAAAAAAGCCGTGAAGAAAAGCTTAGTCTGATTCAACATTGAAAACGTAAGAGAGTCGAGATTTTTGTAAGAGATCTGCAGCAAACTATTTTGCAGAGCATATATTGCAGCTGGAAGTCCCGAAAAGGCCAATGCACTGATAAATGACCAATTGTTGAATACTTTTGCCAAACTACCATTGATTATGAGAACAATGAAGGCACATACAACCTGTGGAGCAAAACTGCGAAAGTGAGTCATGTCCAAAGAAGTACACCATATCATGTTGGAAATCAACCAACAAGAACAACTAGATACACAATAAGAGGCTTACCTTTGCCACTTCACATGCCAAAACTGAAGACGTCACGATTACCTCTCGCCTACGGGGGAAAAATAACAGAATTAAACTACTTAAGAAAATGAGTAGAGTATAACCTACTCAACATAGTCACATAGTTATACAAACACATCTTCAGCAGAAATTACAGTTGGTTTCCTCCTAAGAAAATGGCCCTTCTATCCAAGGCTGCTTATTAATAATATATAGTACTTCGCAAAAACTTGTACGGAGTACAAGATAGTCTCAAATGCGAGACAAGGAATAAATGAAAATTTGGTATGGTCCCGTATGTGAGTCCACGTCCCATACAAGACTCACCGTATTTATATAAGAAGTCTTGCTAGCTTGTTGCTTATGTTACTATTACTATTGTGATCAAAGTATCTGAGCCTCTGAGGGCTATATTATGGACAAGGAAAATGTGGAACCACGAATCTCCGGGTTGAAGCAATACTCTACGTCAAGAGCAGTATTTAACTCCTGATTTGATCAAGAAGTCTAGACTAGTCCTCAGTCCTAACAATCGACAACAACGGCCAAAGTAGAGTTATAAACCTAAATACTCACTCACTCCTACTTATCGACTTCTTCAACATTTTCTTTTTTCGACTATTTATTTAATTCCTTCCAGTTTCTGTTTTTTAGTCTTTCACAGTTTCACTTCCCTCTCGTGCAAGCGACCCACCTACTTCTTCACTTGACTACTATTCCATCATAACTATCACTCCCTCCGATTCTCTAGAAATGCCCCATATTCCATTTTAGACCTATTCATTGGAATTGCCCCATTTCCATCTTTAGTACCCCATACTCACCACTCCACTCAGGCACTCACAACATTAATCCTTGTGCAAAAAGTAAATGGGGGCATTTCTAAAGAATCGGAGAGAGTATAATCTACTCCGTATTTTTGTTCTAAGTACGGTGCCGTTTTGAAAGCGGAAGAAATCAAACTAATTGAGAAGTCTACACACATACCGCCATGGCGATTACAAAAAAAATAGTACAAACCAAAGAGATCAACATTCTGATAAACAAGAATTATCCGCCAAATTGCGAATAAATTAGTTACAAAAACAACAGCAATTATTGAAATTGAGAGCAGGAAATTAAAAAAAGAGAGAAATGAAAGTAAGAAAGAAGAGAAACCCGGTGAAACGCTTGGAGATCAGAGGTTGAGCACCGTATTGAAGGGTGAGAAGACCCGAAAAAATCCATACTTTTTTGTTGATACCATCATTATCACTGGACGACGTCGTTTTAGGCGCGTTCTGCTTGGCGGACGCCATTCAAGGGAAAGCTCGGATAGGATGTCTGCTAAACAAATTCGCCCCCCTCCCTACCCGACGGAATTCGACCAATGTTCAATAAGTCACAAGTCACAAGTCACGGCTAACTGCCTTGAACCGTTCAACCCCAGTCTTGAGTCTTGTGATTAGGACTCTCAATCTCACACAACCTTCTTTTATTTTCATCCTTATTTTAGTCGAGGGAGAGAGCAAGAGTCAATATTTGCGCTTGGTTTGGCAATGTAGTTCAGATATCTTATTATTATTTGGTTAAAGTATAACGGTTTGTATAACAAAGACGTTAATGCCCTCGTGGAAAAGTAAAGGTTTGTAAGAGTTATGTAACAGGAATCAGGAATCATACCTGGGGTGTTTGGTTCACGCGTGGGTATGGGTTTGGAATCAGGAATATACATGGGTGGTATCGGGTTGGAACTTGATACCTCATATCTTGTGTTTGGTTCAATTTTTTTGTCGAATGGGGTTAGAAATCAATCAAAACTAAAAAATCGTCATAATAAATATTTTTAATAATAATTTTTCGCAATTTATCTTTGCAGTTTACATTTTACTCATTACAGTACTTTTTATATCAAACTTTCCATTTGACTGCCCCTACCTAAAAGAACATCAACTTATTCTCTCTATTGATACTTTCTACCTCTAAAAATACACAAATTTCTTCAATTATGGATGATAATTTGACTATAGGACATACATTTAATTCATTATTACTAATTAGATTGATTCTTTCTTAAAATTTTTGCATCTTTTGTTAATTAATTTAGGGGTTATGTTAAAATCAAATTAGGGCTAATTGGTGGGGACGGTGGCAATTATTGGTTGAACGAAAGGACATTCGCCACCGATATAGGCGGGCACCACCGGCAATAGGGGTGACGTATGGGTGTCTGGTGGTTGTTTGACGGAAGCAGGGGCGGTAGAAAGAAATAGGGAGAGGGAGGGTGCGTTCGAAGGCGAGGGGGTTGCGAGTATGGGTGATTGCCGGTTGGTTTGCACGT
>JAGPOY010002900.1:0-13988 GCA_018983105.1 Silene uniflora
GTTAAAATGACTCAACTCAAGCAAAGCACAGAACTTTGAATCAAATTAACAGACAATGAGAGACTGAAACATCAAGCAAGGCACAGATAATTTCAGAAACTCACCACAGATCCTTAATCAACCTCTAAGCAATGCACAAGAGATTATTAAGTCTGACTTATAACTAAGACTAAGCTAAGTTATGAAGATTTGATAATTGCAGAGAAAAATCTCAGGTTTTCATTCATAAAAGTCTGAGTAAAACAGACAGTGGCTTGGTCCTTATATAGGCCAGCTTTAGGGTTTACAAATGCATGGGGTAATCTGAAATACTACATCCAAGGGCCAGGATTCTTCCTAGGAATTACATAAACATAAATAAATATATTACAAACTGAAGACAAGATGACTTAAATGAAAACTGAGTAAGAACAAAAAACAATACAGGTCTGATAGGGACAGGTAGCTGTTGTGGCTTGACTGCTTGTGTTGCCTCGAGCTGTGGCTTGTACACTAGTTGTGAGGTGTTAACTGAAACTAGGTAGATCCATACTCAAGGTCTTATGCAAGGCTCCTTCTTTGTTTAGCCAGAAATGGCAATTCACTTTCCATAAAGCAGGCTTGTCCTCTTCTGCATGGCTAAGTTTTGAATTTGTGGTTGTCAATCTTGTATGAACTTTGGCTGGCTCCTTGGGACTTTGTTTGGACTTAGAAATAGGGTGACTCAGCTGGCCATGGTGGCTGCTGGTCCTTGGCTTGGTCTTGGCTCGAGTGGCCTGGCTCTTCTTGGCTGAAAAATAGGCTGGCCTGATCATTGCTGCAACTTTCAAAGTCGTGGCCTGCTATGGCTCGGTCGTGGCCTGGCCTGGCTTGATCATTACTTGGCTTGGCCTGGCTATGGCTAGCAGAAATGAGGCTACGGCCTCCCTGGCTTAGGCCATCATCAGAAATGACTAGGCTATGGCTTCCAGCTCCTGCTGCAACCTCCCCTTCTTCAAAAGGGCTTGACCTCAAGCCTGGTTCCTCTTCAGCATCAGAACCCTCATAGTATGGACTCAAATCACCCACATTGAATGTTCCATGGACTCCATACTCTCCTGGTAGATCTACTTTGTAAGCATTGGGACTAATCTTTTCTAGGATTTCAAATGGACCATCAGCCCTAGCCATTAGCTTGCTCTTCCTTCTTGTAGGAAATCTTTCCTTTCTCAGGTGCAGCCATACCAGATCACCTACTTCAAATTCCTTTTTCTTCTTCTGAGATGATTTAGCTTGCTTGGCATACAGTTCATTAGCTCTCTCAATTTGTTTCTTGACACTGTCATGCAGCTTCATCATTTGTTCAGCTCTCTTCTTGGCATCCTAGTTTACCTCTTCTTTAGCCACAGGTGATAGACTGACATGCATCAAAGGACTCACTCCATACACAACTTCAAATGGGCTGTGACAGGTTGCATTAGATGGTGCTCTGTTGAATGCAAACTCTGCCTGAGCCAATTTCAGATCCCAATCTTTCAGAGACTTGCTCACAATGCATCTCAGAATCTTTCCAAGGGTTTTGTTTGTGACTTCAGTCTGACCATCAGTCTGTGGATGGTGAGCAGTGCTGAATAGCAGCTTAGTTCCCAGCAACTTCCACAAGGTTTTCCAGAAGTAGCTCATGAATTTAGTGTCTCTGTCAGACACTATAGTCTTTGGAATCCCATGTAGCCTCACCACTTCTCTAAAATAGAGCTTAGCAACTCCTGCAGCATCTTCTGTTTTGGTGCAGGCTATGAAATGAGCCATTTTGCTGAACCTATCCACTACCACCATCACTGAATCCTTTCTCCTTTGTGTTCTTGGCAGAGCAACAATGAAATCCATGTTTACATCCTGCCATGGTTTATCAGGGACTGGTAGAGGTGTGTATGGCCCTTTCTGAAATGAGCTCTTGGCCATTTGACACACTGAGCACCTCCTTAAAATCACCTGAACATCTCCCATCATTCTAGGCCAATAGAACTGATCCTGCAATATTTCTAGGGTTTTTTGGACCCCAAAATGGCTTCCCATTCCTCCTGAATGAACTTCCTTCATTAACAAATCCCTGTATGAGCCTCTAGGGACAGAGAGTTTGTTTCCTTTGAATAGGAATCCATTCTGCAACAGGTATTTCTTGCCCTGGGTGGTTTTCCCATCCTTCAACAGGATCCATTCCTCAGAAAAATCAGGACCCTCCTGATACAGCTCTTTCATGAATTCAAATCCCAGAACATTACTTTCCATGACAGTCAGCATGGAATGTCTCCTTGATAAAGCATCAGCAACAACATTGAGTTTCCCTTCTTTGTATTTGCTGGAAAATGTGAATGATTGCAAATACTCCACCCATTTAGCATGCCTGTGATTCAGTTTATGCTGGCTGTTTATAAACCTCAATGCCTCATGATCTGAATGAAGCACAAATAGCTTGGGTTTCAGATAATGGCTCCAATGCATAACAGGCCTCACAATGGCATAGAATTCCTTATCATATGTGGAATACTTCAGCTTTGCACCGTTTAGCTTCTCACTGAAATAAGCCACATGTCTTTGCTCTTGAATTAGGACAGCTCCTATCCCTACACCACTTGCATCACATTCCACTTCAAACAATTTCTCAAAATCAGGCAACCTCAGCACAGGAGTCTCACACATCAACTTCTTAATCTTTTCAAAGGACTGCTGAGCAGTCTCAGTCCATTGAAAGTCTCCTTTCTTCATGCACTCAGTAATGGGTGCCACCACAGAACTAAAGTTCTTGATGAATCTTCTGTAAAAAGATGCTAGACCATGAAATCCCCTTACTTCTGTTATTGTTTTTGGAACAGGCCAAGTCTGCATTGCCTGAATCTTCTCCTGATCAACTGAAATCCCTCTCTCAGACACAATATAGCCAAGGAAAGCGATTTCCTTAACCATAAAAGTGCACTTCTCAATCTTGCCATACAGTTTCTGTTCCTTGAGTATTTTAAAGACTGACTCAAGGTGACTCAGATGTTCAGTTGAGCTGCTGCTGTATATCAGTATGTCATCAAAGTAAACTACAGCAAATTTCCCCAAACAAGGCCTCAGCACTTCAGTCATCAATCTCATGAATGTGCTAGGTGCATTGGACAGGCCAAAAGGCATGACCAACCATTTATACAGACCATGTTTTGTCTTGAATGCTGTTTTCCACTCATCACCCTCCCTAATTCTGACCTGGTGATAGCCCTGTCTAAGATCAATCTTTGAAAATACAGTGGCTCCACTTAGCTCATCTAACATGTCATCCAATCTAGGGATTGGAAATCTATACTTGACAGTGATGTTGTTAATGGCTGTACTATCAGTACACATCCTCCAAGTCCCATCTTTCTTAGGCACCAACAAAGCAGGCACTGCACAAGGGCTGAGAGACTCCCTCACAAACCCTTTACTCATCAGTTCTTCAACTTGCCTCTGTAACTCCTTAGTGGCATTTGGATCACACCTGTATGCAGGCCTGTTTGGGAGTACAGAGCCTGGTACCAAGTCAATATGGTGCTCTATGCCCCTCAAAGGTGGCAATCCACTTGGTAATTCATCTGGAAATACCCCCTGGTATCTCTAAATGAGAGGAATTACTTCTGCAGGCACAGCATTGCTTTCTCCTTCCTTAACTTCTTTTGACGGCAATATTAGGATGGGTTGTTCTTGTCTGATCTCTTTCACCATTGCTGCCTCAGATAAGAACAACACTCCTTGAGTAGTTTCAGGCATGCTGGGACTGCCATAACTCTTCTTGTTTGGTGGCAAGGGGTCAAAGTGACCTTCTTTCCCAAATGCTTGAAATTGTAAACATTATCTCTTCCAAGGTGAGTGGCATTTCTGTCAAACTCCCATGGCCTGCCTAGCAACAAGTGACAGGCATCCATTGGTACCACATCACACAACACCTCATCTTTGTACACCTTTCCAATGGAGAAGGCTACAACACACTGCTTATCCACTTTCACTTCTGAACCCTGACTCAACCATCTCAGCTTGTAAGGGTTTGGGTGATCTGTTGTTGGTAGGCTCAGCTTACTCACCATAGTGAGGGAAGCTACATTGGTACAACTGCCTCCATCAATGATCAAGTAACATACCCTCTCATGTATGGTACACCTACTTCTGAATATCAAAGTTCTTTGGTCAGGCTCCAAAGGAACTGGTTGTGAGTGCATGACCCTCCATAGGACCAAACTGTGCCCTGTATTAGGTGGAGCCACAATTTGCCCTTCACTAGTCCCTTCCTCAGCTCCTATTTCTTCTAACACCAGGGCCTCATCCTCCTCATACTCAACTAGGCCCTCTCTTTCCCACTCCTCAACTTCTATGGCTGTGAGAGTCCAGTTAGAAGGACAATCCTTCTTAAAGTGGCCATATCCCTGGCATTGGAAACACTTAATTCTTTCTTTGGTAATGGGTGTACTGGTTCTGGGATTCATGGGTGCTTTCCCCTTCTCTGTAGTGGGTTGGGTGTTTGTTTTGACTGGCTCAGTGATTTTTACCCCTGAATAAGGTCTGAAAGTGGGTTTGGGTTTGGTTATGACAGTTCTGGTCTTGCCCATCTTCTCAACTCTAAGGGCCAGATTCACCACATCATCATATGACCACAGTGGTTGCATTCTAACCCTCCCTACAATCCCCTTATCTAACCCTTCCAAGAACCTAGCAATCCTTTGCTCAGGTTTCTCATTGATCTCACACTGAAGAGTAAGCTGTTCAAAATCTCTCAAATAGGATTCCACAGGTCTTTCTCCTTGCCTCAGGTTTGACAGTTTAATAAAAAGATCCTGAGTGTAATCCTTAGTGACAAACTTATCCAGCAATTTCTTCTTAAGTTTAGACCAACTCCTCACAGGTTCCTTCCTTTCCCTAATTCTTTGGTGTTTCAGATTATCAAACCACAATGATGCATACCCTTTCATTTTCAAGACAACAACTTTGAAAGACTTAACATCATTATATCCTTTATACTCAAACACCTTTTCAATATCCCTAATCCATTCTAACAAATCATCTGGATTAAGACTACCAGTAAAGTCAGGGATTTCTACCTTGAGATGTTTGTCAGTGTCATCAGGGAATCCTCTATGGCTCATGTCTGAATCAGACTCCTCCTCCTCTTGGTAGTGTCTGAATGGAGCTCTCCCTACACCCATGGCAAAGCCTCTAGCCCTGCCTCTTCCTCTGCCTGGATCCTTTACTCTTGGATCAGGATTTGGAAACATCTCCATCACAGCATGTACAACATCTAACAAAGTATTGACATTTCCTGCTAAACCTTCAATCCTGGTCTCAATACCAGTCAAGCTCTCTTCACTCATGGGTTATTTTTGTGTTTTTAAATGTAGCTGGGAAAAAGATTGAATTTTTCCTCACCACAGGACTAACACAAGATGGAATTGTGTTAAACCTGGCTCCTAGATACCAAAGCTGCAGTGTAAACAAGGGGCACAGTTCAGAAAATAAGATTCTGACAGACTGACAGTCCTTAATTCACACAATGCAACGAACTTTCAGAGCTCGATTAAAATAGCAAATGATTTTTTAAAAATCATGAAATTTTGTGATAAATTAGTTCAATATAAGATCTCAATCTGTACCCATTTTCAGAATTTTTCAAGCACCCTAAGTATTTTTAATAAATTCACAAACAGGCTCAGCTTTTCAAAGTTCAGACAGAACTCCTGCAACCTGATAATTGGATGAATTTCTTGCTAAAACAGGGGGATATAATCAACATAAAAGACTCTAAGCAAGGCACAAGAGACTCTTAAGTTAATTTAGGGTGTTAAAATTACTCAGCTCAAGCAAAGCACAAAACTTTGAATCAAATTAACAGACAATGAGAGACTGAAACATCAAGCAAGGCACAAATAATTTCAGAAACTCACCACGGATCCTTAATCAACCTCTAAGCAATGCACAAGAGATTATTAAGTCTGACTTATAACTAAGACTAAGCTAAGTTATGAAGATTTGATAATTGCAGAGAAAAATCTCTGGTTTTCATTCATAAAAGTCAGAGTAAAACAGACAGTGGCTTGGTCCTTATATATGCCAGCTTTAGGGTTTACAAATGCATGGGGTAATCTGAAATACTACATCCAAGGGCCAGGATTTTTCCTAGGAATTACATAAACATAAATAAATATATTACAAACTGAAGACAAGATGACTTAAATGAAAACTGAGTAAGAACAAAAAACAATGCAGGTCTGATAGGGACAGGTAGCTGTTATGGCTTGGCTGCTTGTGTTGCCTCGAGCTGTGGCTTGTACACTAGTTGTGAGGTGTTAACTGAAACTAGGTAGATCCATACTCAAGGTCTTATGCAAGGCTCCTTCTTTGTTTAGCCAGAAATGGCAATTCACTTTCCATAAAGCAGTCTTGTCCTTTTCTGCATGGCTCAGTTTTGAATTTGTGGTTGTCAATCTTGTATGAACTTTGGCTGGCTCCTTGGGACTTTGTTTAGACTTAGAAATAGGGTGACTCAGCTGGCCATGGTGGCTGCTGGTCCTTGGCTTGGTCTTGGCTCGAGTGGCCTGGCTCTTCTTGGCTGAAAAATAGGCTGGCCTGATCATTGCTGCAACTTTCAAAGCTGTGGCCTGCTATGGCTCGGTCGTGGCCTGGCCTGGCTTGATCATTACTTGGCTTGGCCTGGCTATAGCTAGCAGAAATGAGGCCACGGCCTCCCTGGCTTAGGCCATCATCATAAATGACTAGGCCCTAGCTTCCAGCTCCTGTTGCAAATTATTTACATACGATTTCGAATTTGAAAGATTGAAACTTGGGATTGAAACAAAGATTTTGAACGGACAAAAACATTCAATATGTATCAAATATGGATCCCAGAGATTCAATATGAACAATTGAACTTCTGAAATCGACTTGAATTAAAACGGCGAAAACCCGCAAACATGAATTGTTTGGGATTTAGGATGATTTATCATTCGAAAATTGAAAGGAATTTGACAAAAGGTATTTACATATGAAAGGTGAAAGGAATTACAAAAAAGAAAGAAGAAAATAAAAGAAATAAAAAAGAACGAAATTGCAGAGGAGCGAGGAAGAAGAAGAAGAGCAGGTATGCAAGCAGCCTCTGGAAGAGGCGCAGCAGATGCTGCGATCCTTCCAGGAGGCGCAACAGTCTTGCGATTCTTACCCAACGTCTCCCAGTGCTGTTTCGTTAAAAAGGGTTAAAAATGGATTTTAAAAGATCATCTTTGAACATACTTTTGACATGGATTTTACAATAATGACAATAAAATACAAAATATGAAGAAAATAGGATTTACACCCTCAGACTTACATGTTTGATGAAACGAGATTGACTAAGTTGACGTTAGTGATTGCTCGACTCGAATATGCGTAGAAAGTGCCCTCGTGAGAGGATTTAGTAGATTAATTAGGTTGATTACGTGGAGTTGGTCAAATTGGTCAATTTATGCAACGTGACTGATACTCGGAAGGATCCGTGCTTACGTGGTCAATTGATCAAGCACGTAGGTGTCAATAGTAGGAACACGGTCTTAGGATGCAAAGGGAGAAAAGAAGGGCGGACACTCGCGTAAAAAATATGAAGGCCGAAGGCCTCTATTTATACTAGAGAATGTGAAGAGTTTATGAATGACACAGATTTAAAAATAAATCTCGAGAATATTCTGGAAATCGCGAAAACAGGCATGGAGAAGAGGCGCAGCGCCTGCTGCGTGTTTTCTCCAGCGGTTTCCTCCTTCGCAAGAAAAATTTTCGCGGTTTTAATTATGGAATTAGGGTAGATTTGGACTTCCTTATTCCGTAAAACAGAATATTTCGGTAAAAATATTGCAAAAAGATGTAGTTTTAAAATTTGGAATAAATATCTAGAGTATTCTAGAACATTTGATAGGATATCGCACACCTATGCAAAAATATCCTAGTGGTACAACAAATGAATGTAGTATATAGGGGTCGAATTCCACAGAGAAGCTCGGAATGTTCTATTAATGCTGTGAATAGTTTTTTCTATCCAAGTCGATTTAAAAGGGTTGTTTGTTGATTGATGATTACGATAAAAACAATAATGATAAAAACATCTAGGGAAGTCGGTTCAACATGTAAGAATTGTAAATGCATATGACTAATATGATACAATAAAACATTGTTCATTGCTAAGGGTTTAGACACCCGCCTCTCGACATTAGAACCATAAACCAAATAAATAGAATAGTTTAATTGATATCTCGATATGATTAGGTTAATCTATTAACAACATGCAAATGTCCTACTCAAATCCCATACCTCTCGACATTAGGACGAGCAACTTAACCAATGATTAATTACGCGTTTTAGTCATCGATTAGTGTAGACAAGAATGAGCATGTGCTAGAAACATATGAACAACATTTTATATTTACCAATTATGTCATATTGCAAACACTTTTTATTACATGTCTCCCCTAGTCCCTAGACTAGAGAAATTAGCTACTCATATTAAGATTAAAACTATTAGACAATAATGTAAATGACATAATGGAAATGCAATAAGAAAGTAAAGAGAGAAATACAATACCAATGGAAGAAATAAGACTTGAAAGGAAAAACATAAACCCAAAGGAAATCTTGAATTATAACTTGACTAGAAATGCTAACTATTGAAAGATTAACTATGAGAATTACAAGATAGATATTAAGAGAAATTTGTGTAAACTAAACTAAGGAAATGGTAAGAGAAAGCTATGATAAGAGTGTAAAAGAGATGTATCAAGATGCCTAATGAGTCGTATAGCACCTCCTATTTATAGTAGAATAGGAGATGAAACGTAAATGTGAGTTGAAGATCAAAAACCGCCTAGAACATGCTCGTCCCGATCGGCACCGTGACAAATCTGTTTTTTTTGTTAATTCATCTCATTAAATACTCATGGTATCCAATGGTTAGCAATAAGTGGCCTCTTAATCACCCGGTAAATGTCTTTATTCCTTGCATTATCTCCCCATATTGAATCCTTTGCTCCTTAACTTACCTTTGACAAAATGTAATATGGATTTGACTTTACTTTTGTAAAATGTTGTATTTGTTGGTCCATCCATAATATTATTGTCAATGCTTCATTACTTGACCATTTCAATGCTTGCTTGACTTTTTGTGTGGGCTTGACTTCTTCATTTAGCATTTGTTGTAATTTTGGTCCTTAGTCTTGTAGTTCAACATACTTAGTCCATTTGTAGTGTTTTTAGCTCATAGAGCTAACATTGCCTACAAAACAAGTTAAAATAGCAAAGTACACTAGAAATGCAAATGTTAGCTCACAACACAAAGATAAGTGCATAATACAACACAAAATCGAGCTAACATAGGGGGATAAAATATACAAATTAGGCACTTATCAAACTCCCCCAAGCTAAGTCCTTGCTTGTCCTCAAGCAAGATCATCCCTTACATGCAATCCCAATTGACTAATAAGTATATGGCTCTCATCCCTAAACAACATGGGCATGAGGAAAAGCAAAACATAGATGGGATTACATGGCGGCGTAGCATGTATGATTTCAAGTAGATGTTTTGGCTCTTGCATGATCATGTGACTTTTGGACTCTCGCGGTACACTCTTAACTCAAATGTATGTGAAAGGATATTTTGTGAATAAACACTCAACTATCCTCGACTTATAAACATGTGCCCGCAATCTAATATGGTAAACAATCAAATCATAAGCCAAACAATCAAATGCAAGCAAGAATGAAGTCAATAAGGGTTAGTAGAAGGCTTTTTTGTGATGGGTAATAAAGGGGACAAATGATTATGGATTTGTGGAGCTAATTCAAGCTAGTAACAAAACCATGAGAATTGCTCATATTCCAATCCCAAACACCCAATTTAGAAGAATAACTTCTATGCATTACAAAACTTAAGAAATTTCTCCAAAGATATGATGATAATGATGTGAGAAATTCTCAATTCTTCTTCTTTCTTTTCAAGCAACAATACATTTATATCAATTTATTTCCATTTGCTTTTTCACACTTTCTTTTTCTTTTTCTTTTTTCATTTTTGTGTGATCTTTTCCATTCTTTTCTTGCTTCAATTTACCTTTCATTCACAATACTCACAATGATATATAAACTTTGATGTTCATCCCAATTAGAGCTTCCCACATAACATAGCTACTAGCTTGACAAAGGTAGGAAAGTTTATATGTAGCTTAAGGATATTAAGATCATAAAAGGGGCTAAAAAGAGGGCAAACTTATCAATGTGAAATTGGCTTCAAATATGCAATGCAAATATGAAAGTAATGCTCAAAAGAATTGAATAGAGAACCATACTTATGCGTTTTGATGAAACACACATCATAAGGAGACCTACCATTCACCTAAGAGAGACCGGATATGGATGCTTCGGTCTTAAGGAGGCTCTACCTTACCATTTGTAGCTTGCCAAAAGTCTAGATCAAGCTTACTTGTTCCAAAATTCGTCATCCACCTACTATGTCAAGACATCCCCATGTTTGCATAATCCCGTCAAAATCAATAGAGTCAAAGCTATTAGACACAAAAAGGGATAGACACAAAAAGCTATTAGTCAAAGCAATAGTAGGACAGAGCAAAGAATTGAGCAAGAGTTTGACACAAAATTTCAAAATTTTCTCAAAAATTCTCTAATTCTACCTATATGCAAATGCATTTCTCCCCCTAAGCTAAACATCACATTGTGCTCAATGTGTCAACATAAAGATCAACATCATAACCAAAACTATGGCTCATGACACATGGACAAGAGGTTATGTCTAATGGGTTGCAAGAAATCTACACTAATATGCAAATAAACAACATACATTCTAAACTAGCTAGCCTCCCCCAAGCTAGCAGAAGCAAGGGGATTGAAAATGGTATGATTTGAGTGTGGTTGAGGTGTAAAATGGAAAGAGAGGAAAACCCGACGAGTATCGTTACCAATACTTGTGTATAACAAACGTCAAGGCCCTAGAACACAACGGTCCCGATCGGGACTGGCCATCCCGATCGGGATTGACTCGTTTTCCGCATTTTAACTTCCTCCATGTTTGATAATTAGCTCCTCAAATATTTTGGTTGCGTCCCCGAACGGAATTGCAACTTGGGACCACGTGCTAATTAATATCAACTAGATCTTCTTGTTTTCTTCCAACACCTACAAACACAACTCAAAACCATTAGCTAGTTTAAAAATTTTATTACTAAAACTAAGAAAGCAATAAAGTGCGGAAATTGAAAAGCATAAATAAATTAAGCTCGGGTTGCCTCCCGAGAAGCGCTGGTTTAACGTCCCGCACGACGCAAATGGTGAAAATGATCAATCCGTGTCATTTGACCGACCACTTTCAAGGAGCTTTTGCATTTGAGCTCTCATTTTCCTCATCCAAAGACAATGCCTCCTAGCACGCCCCACCCCATCCTTTTTAGCTTGAGAGCATGAAAGACCACTCGTTAGAGTATTTGCACCATCCTCTTTACAACCCTCCATGGAGTCTTTTATAAATGGCACATTGACTTGTAATTGACCAATAAGATCCATGAACTTACCCATCCGACTCTCCCTATACTTTGGTAGGCGTTGTGGAAATGGCACTTGATCTTTGAAACGAGCCTCGGGCTCCTTCACCTTTGATGTGAAAATTTTGTCTTTGACTACCATTTTGGCAATAGGCTCTTCACTAGCCTCCCTATCATTTCCTCCCCCAAGCTTGCTCCCTTGATTTACCTCTTCATCATCATCCAAAGTCATGGATGGCTCCTCACAACTCCAATCACTACTCACATGAATAGCATTTACCGTGGCATGAGTTGGGTTTCCTAGAGGTGTTAATCGGCTCGCCATTTGAGAAATGAAAGTGGACAATTGAGCCATTTGAGTTTCAAAGTTTTTTATGGAGGCTTTGGTAGATTTCTCACTCGTTTCAACTTGTTGCATTAAGCCCAATTGAGCTTTCGTAAGTAAATCCATTGTGGCCTCAAGCTTGCCCATCCTTTGATCCCCTTGTGGTTGTTGGAAGTTTTGTTGGGAATTTTGGGGTGGCATTTGTTGTTGGTTGACGTAACCTTGGTGGGGGGCAATCTTATATGGTGAGATATAATTGTTGGTGATAGGAGGATAAGTGGTGGAGAAATTACCGGGTTGATGAGCATTTTGCTTAAAGGTTTGATAAGCACATACTTCCATAGGAGACGCTCTACATATTCCCGCTCCATGACCCGCTACTCCGCAAGCATCACAAACCATGATTTGGCTAGTGGTGGACACGATACCTCTTGCCTACAATTGTTGTTCAAACATAGCATCTTTAGCCAACAAAAATGAATCATTGGAGGAGTCGTGGTTACCTTTGATGGGGACACTCATAGAATTGACATATTGAGCATCGTGGATTGCCATGGACTCAATCGTAGAATGAGCAAGATCGGTGTCAGTTTGATCAAACTTCCCATTGTGTTAGAAATTAAATTTCCTATCATACTTATATCACATATAAGTGTTCAAATTTATACTCATAAATTTTAGATCTTATGTAGGCAAAAATAAACATAAGATAAGGAAATCGGTTTTCATACCAAATCAAAACCGGATAAAATAGGGCACAAGTAAGGTCTCCTACCTTCACTTGTTCTTGAGCAATAACATATTGGATGATCCTCCAAAATCCAATTGATTTATAGTGAAATCGATGCCCAAAGGTTCGTATCAAGGAACGTATCTTAACCTTCTTACAATAATTTGTTACTAGAAATTATATGTAAGTACCCTTAAAATTGTTACTAATATTTCTAGTATTACTACCCTAGTAATAGTAGATGTGTTACTAGTATTTTAGTGAGATGTAGAGAAGAGGTTTTTATGAATGAACAAGCAAAAATTAGGCAAAGACTTGGAAGCAAACAGAGCAACCAAGGTGCTCTTATTAAGAGCAACTTACACGGCTCAAGAGAGCCCTTAGTGGCCTTGGTTTTGCAATTTTAATTGCAGGCTTGTAGGTCTAGGTAATAGGCTTGTCATACTAGGTAATAGGCTAGGTGTAAGACTTTGTCTAGAGCATCTAACAAGAGCTAGTAGACAAAACCCAAAGTGTCATGTAAATGACTTATTCACACGCCTCATATAGTGTGTTATGGGTCAAATTTGTCTTATAATATTTGTCCCACAAATGCTTATAAGTCTTATGTTTAATTATCTTACATAATCAAAATATTAATTTGATCATACAACACTTGTGTGACAAATTAATAAACAATATAGACTCAACTTATTGAATAATATTTTACCATTATATCAACATATAATGAGTCCCATAATTACTAGTTTAGTTAAATTTACAACCTCTTGTAAATATAAATAACTAATTGCCTCTACCTCAAAATCTTTATAAAACCTCAACTAATTTAATAATTCTCAATTATTAAATTAAATCTTATTTAATTCCATTAAAATAAGACATTCAACTTACTAAAAACATCTTCCAATTTTAAGGTATTAATTAACTCGTATCCCATACGATTAATTAAATAATCAATTAAGACTGTTTTCCCTTAAGATATGACCTTAAAGGGATCAACTGATCGCCACCATCATATGACGGTAATGTCAAACTCTAGACGCCAATCATTACCGGTAAATATTGATCAGTTGACAATGAGTAACTTTCCCAATTTGTATTCTTATCATGAGATTTAAAGTGCGTAATTTAAAATTACTGTGATCGCATTATTGTCGAGGACACAAACAATCTCCCACTTGTCCGCGACAAGTGTGCGTCACCAATTCTCTTGTCCTATTACTATCTCCCACTCAACGCAAGGTGTCTTGCAGGTCGTACTTGCATTTGATCATATCATGAGTGGTTTTCTCGATCTGGAGAATAACTGTCTGACCGGAATTATCTACCATAGATACCTTCCGAGCGTGGCCACGCATTTCCAGTTATCTACTCCTCGAGTGGCCTTGAGATATTTTCTAACCCT
>JAGPOY010002901.1:0-13987 GCA_018983105.1 Silene uniflora
CTAGTATTAAAATTATGAAATTTGGAACGCGGGAATTTGAATTTGGAACGCCGGAATTAAAATTATAAAATTACAAAGAGGACGGTTGTGTTTTTAAAAGAGAACGGGCAATGAGGACGGTTCCGTTTTGAACCGTCCTAGTTTCAGTTTCTAAAGAGCACGGTTGAGATGTGCCAAACCGTTCTCTTAGAAAAAGAGCACGGACAACGGGAGCACGGTTCCGCACCCCCATATGAGAACGGTTTTTAACCGTCTTCTTTCCTTTCTTTTGTAGTAGTGGCTGCTATAGTGCTATGCTCGTGTTCGGTACGGCGCCGAGACGAATAGGGGTTTCAACTTGTAGGTGGGTCAAATTGTGGTGATTAACTGGTGAGAGTTGCGACCCTCGAAGGAGCAGGTCATCACGGTGGTGCTAGTCTGATGGCGAGCTTGGTTGCCGAGCTGGTGATGCGTGAATGAAGCAGGGGATGAGCACGGTTTTAGAACAGGTGATGATGATTGCGAGTTGTGGTGATGAACTCGGGGTTGTCCGGAGTTGCAGGGAGGTTATTAAGGTGCTTGATTTGTGGATTAATGGTGAATAAGTAAGACTTGGTGGGTTATTAAGGTTGCTGAAAATGACGAAGTACAAAAATAGCAGGGGTGTGTGATTTTTTTGTAGTCAACATCTTTTGACTCCGTCTTTATGTACTTGAGTCGGTTTTAATCCGTCTTTATTTACTTGACTCGGTTTTAATCCGTCTTTATTTACTTGACTCGGTTTTAATCCGTCTTATCTCTTGCTTAATTTTAAAAAATTGATCTGGAAAATGGAGAGGATGGAGGAGTAGTGTGTTTAAAGAGATGAAGGAAGAAAGCTTGTTAATAAGTGTGTTTAAAACAAAGGCAACCTGTCATTCAGGTTGCCCTTCCACGTATTGTAATATGAGCGGAATTGTGTCATACTTGGTAGTATTCTTAGTTAAATTATAGGTTATAGTATTTTGAGAAGGGTACCCATAGGTTATAGTATTCCCATTAAATAACCCATTCATAAAACATCATTCAAATTTTACGAAACCAATTAAACCAAACAAAGCAAACCTATGACACCAAACTTAAACTTTTAACACCATTTAAATTTTTTTTCAATTCATAAAAGATCATTCAGCATTCTTACGAAACCAAACTTAAATCAAACAAAGAAAATATAACTACTCACAATTAAATTGAGATAAAAAAGCTTACATATTCGTCAAGAAAGTTGTATCGTAAGTCACAGCGTCGCCGTACACTTTAAACATAGCTTGGCAACGTGAATCAGCCCAAAAAACATTCATTGGAACCCCATAAGAATCGAGCTCAATTGCGTAGAAAAAATTAGGATCTTGTTTTTTTACCTTCTCAAAATATGCTCTCAATTCATTCGCAGCGCCTTCAATAGCACTACGTCTTCGTTCTTGATTGATGGCGTTTCGACCATCAATCAACCTAAAGTCGAGGTTCTCATGACTTCCCCCCTCTAAGAGCAACGACTTGTAATTATTTAATATTGAAATACCAGTAACATCGTTCATCAACAACCTCTTTTTGAAGTAGTCATTTATATGTCTAAACCCAACAAAAAACCGGCTACTCTTAGGATCCAGCTCATGGTTGTGTTCTAAATGACATTTAGTTATCTTTGCTACCTCTTCATTTTCGAAATAACGGGATTCAATGAAAATAGGGCAAGCCTTTGCGTTAATAGAAGAATGACCACAACAAAGCCTTAATCTTTCATACATATGATACAGTGGTTCATTCCTCCCTGAACCTTTTCTAGAAACACCTTCTGACTTGTACTTCTCGAACAGTTTATTGATACGAATGAACCATGTAAACCCCTTCTTATATGCGTATGTGTGGGCGAAAGCTCCGAGTTCTTCAGATGACTTGTAAGCCAAGCCTACAGCAGGTTTATCAATATTATCGTCTTCAGCAGCGACGTTGTCTTCATCTCCCCCAGTTGGGCCGTCGCCATATAAATTGATATACTCGTTGATTAATTCATATTCAGCATTGCCGTTACCATTGCCGTTAACTGATACTGCGTGTGAACATTCACCTTCTTCATACACATTATTCAGATCAAAATCAATAGCCATTTCATTAAAAATTAAGGTTTCGAAATTTTAAATTTCTGGGTTTGTTTGATTAATTTAATTAAGTTTTCTGGGTTGTTTAAGTAAGGAAATTAGTAAAAAATGATGTTAATTAGGTGTTAATAAAATATATTAATCAAATGTTAATTAAAGAGATTAGATAAAGAGATTAGATTTAATTAATTATTAATTAATGTGGGAGTAGTTCCCCATAATCCTCCCGCCAAAACAAAAAAAACTCCCTCCAAACCCAAATAGAATCTTTGACCAGCCATGCCACGTGTCGCGCCCTGAGTGGCCAGTGTATAAGGCCTAATTACACTTAGTGTAAGTGTATCATCTTTGGTCTTTTGTGTGATCCAATTTCATTTTCTTATTCTTTGTGCAAAAAGTAAAGGGGGAGAATATAGAGTAGTAGATAAGAGGGAGTATTGTATACTAGTATGAGTAGTAGTGTCACATTTATCACCCCGTTTTTAGTTATCTGGCCTTAACTTTCCATACTCTTTAAAAAGTCCAAAGGGGTGTTATTGTAGCCAGAACAGTAACCTTACCAATTTTTTCCCATTCTGCCCCTCTCCTTCCATTTTATTACTTCCCTGCCACTTTTCTGGTCATTATTACTATTGTCGACTTCGTTGCTTCTCTCTGTCTTCCATCTATGAGATTTTACATTTCCCGCTCCTCAATCACCATTTCTGTATCCTATTTTATGAGGATTTTACCATGTGCCTTCTGTTTATCTCGACATTCATCTCTCTCTCTCTTTTCTTCTTTCTTCCGTCTCTCTCACTCATCTCACTCATCAAATCAAATCAACAACAATGGCGATCAAGAATTGACTCCGGCTGATTGGAACACGTTACAGATAAGTTGCTCTGTTAATTCATGTGATTTTCTTATTCGTATCTGTTATTGATTGTCAATTAAATTAAATAAGTTAGGGTTTAGTATTCATTGGTTTAAATTGATGGCATGCAATAATTTTGGAGAATTTCTTAGGTTTAAATTGATTGCATGCAATAATTTGGAATAACTTTTACTATTCCATTTTCAAATTCTGGTTTATTTTTTTTGTTTTTATTTTGGCTTGGTACATTTTTTTTATGAGGGGTTGGTAAATGACAGAAAATTTGTGTTTTGCATTGATCTTTGAATTTGGTTCCATTTGTTCTAAATTATGGGCATACTTTGTTTTGTTTCTTTTTTTTTGTTATGAACTAATTGATACAATTTCACGTTGATGTTGATGATGTTGTTGGATTACGGAGGTCCGATATTCTCGACAATAGCACATGCGTCATGGGATGGACTGCACTTAGCAATTTTTGTTATGCCTTTTTTTTCTATTCATTGAAGGACTCTTTATTGTCATTTTTCACAAGGTTTCATTGATGAATCTTTTAAATTATGGTGTTGTTACTTCTCTGACCCATGGATCCAAAATCTGCCAAAACGAAATCACATTTGGTTGAGTCTTACCTTGGCACTTGTTCTTATTTAGGTTACAGCTATTCCATGTGGAACAAACGGAGGCGTCGTAATCAACTTTAACAGAATAGAGGTATATTATTTTTCTGAACTTGGAGGCATTCTATACATGATAAGTTGATTGCTGGTAGTTCTTAGTTCTGTAGCAAAAGTCATAGTATTAAGTCTCTATTTCTATCACGGTTGTTGTATCGACTGTTGTGGCCTGATCTGGGTATATGCAGCTAATATCGCCTCAAAATGTGTTATAAGATGGTGACAGTGAAGGTAACAAATGCATTTAAAGGGGGTTATATAAAAGTACTATTTTTGTCATAGTTTAATAGAAAGAACAAAGGTACTCTAAAAATTCATCCATCTCCATCTTTATTTGTAAGAGTTATTTATAGAAAGTACTCTTTAATGATATTTTTTGCCCTCTAAAATTGACTACAAAGAGGCATGTAATGATTTCATCTAACTAGGGTATACTTCAGGTGTTTTAACTCTTATTTGGAACTTGCCTCCAAAAATGATCTGCCAACTCCACATTGTCACAATGCATGTTTGTTCTATGCTCTAAATCTTGATTGCTTTGTAGAACTTTGATTTTGTGATTGAAGGAATGACGGGGAGGGTTTCTAAGCCAATACACATGAGCTGAACTGAAGTTTCACTTTTTTTATGTTTCAGGCTGATGTTGAAACAGATGATGAAGTGTATGCACAAATGACGTCGCAGCCCTTTAGTCCGGTAATCCTCGAATCCCAGAAACTTATATAAGATGATCTCACATGCGAGACCAAAGATTTAACTCTATAATGAAATGAGCAGTACAGCAGGATTTGGCCTTTGGGTTTGGTCTTACATATGAGACCGTCTAATACAGGACTCACTATCCTCGAATTGCTGTGATTGATATAACTTCAGCTAAAGGATATATTTTGAATTTTGTGATGATTTTGTTAAACTTTTGTCGAACATTGTTGCAATAAGAGTAGAAGGACATTTATCTTCCTGCAGATTTTGGCGTCCCAAGTAGGCAACGTGCTAATTAGTTTTGCAAAACCTTGACAGCCAGCGATACCAGTACTCATGGAGGGTTTTTAGTTCCCTGATGTTCAGGTGAGAAAGTCTTTCCTCCACTAGTAATCCCTTCACCTTCATATCTGTTTGACTGTTTCTACTAATTCGAGAGTTGTTTGTTTAGTTTTTTTTTTTATATATATCTAATTTGTTTGTTTCTTGCAGGATTATTCTCAGGAACCACCTACTGAAGAGCTGCTTGTGAGGATTTGCATGATGTTGAGTGGAAGTTTAGACATATCTTTCAAGGTATTTGCATTTACGCTGATTCGCCAATTAATTTTAGCATGTTAGAATTAACCATATTTGTTGTGCATGGACTTATAGTTGTTTTAGGAGTTTGAGGCGGGGGGAGCCATTCATTAGGTATGACATACATATCTTGGTAACAAATGAGTTTTATAGTGTTGTCGGGTATATTACTATCTTCTAAGAAACATTTCCTTAACATAAAGGGGGTAGTAGAAAGAGTTGTTGATAGTTTCAGAGAGGCGTTTCCTAGAATGTACACAGTGGTCAGGAGGGGACATTCATGTGATACCAATAGACAAGTAGGATAGAATGTCAAAGTGTTATAAGTTTTGTGCTATACTTCCATTGTGCATCTTCAGGGGCGGCCCAGAGGTAGAGCAATTCAGCTCACCGCACCGGGGCCCAAAAGATAAAGGGCCTCTAATTTCTGGTCCAACCCTTTAGCGTGTAGAATGAAAAATGACCATGGTTGGTCATAGTTATTGTGGCCCAAAGCAATACACTGATAGAATCTCTTTTTAGTCTGCAAATATGGCCTACATCAAACCCAATACACCATATTTTGACTACTTGACTTTTCCTCATTCATTATTCCTTTTTGTTTTTCTCTCCGATTTTCCACCAATAACCTCTTTTCTTTACTCGGTAGAACAATAATTATACTCGTTCTCCCGTCATTTATTTACGTATTCTATTTATGAATATCATATATTTGCTTACTTTTCTAATTTTGGTATATTTTTGAAGGGTAATTTAATCATCCCATAACCTATTAACTTGTATTAACACCAAAACCGAAGGTAAACAAATGACCGGGACAGAGGGAGTATAAATTCCAATTTTATTTATTTTGGTTTTCGTTTTACGTATTAATTTTCATTAAATTTCAATATTTTGGTTTCTTTATTACTTCCTTATTTGTTAGGGGTTGCATAATTTCATTACTTTCTTTTTTTTTTCTATGATTAATATAGTACTCCGTAGTAAATTTACTCTGAGACTTAGTCTTAGGGTCACTATCTCAAATCTAAGAAGTTTATATTTTAGAATTCGATATATTTTCTCGATAATAATTGCGTTTTAATGCATGCAAATGAAGAAGGGTCATTTCTAATGCGCAAAGGGATTAATAGTTTAGTGGTTGTAATTTAGGGCCACCGCCGAATATTTTGAACAGGGCCTCTATAATTCATTGGCCGCCCCTGTGCATCTTTTATTACCTTGGTGGCAGATTGTTGTGAGGGTTTCCTTTAGGAAGCTATTTAGGTGACTTAATCAATCACGGTCCAAATTCCCAAATATGAAAAAGATAACATGATTTGATTTGATCTGTCTGCTTGTACTAAATGCACTTTTACCTCTTCCAGATTTCTACCCTTGGTATAACTGGGCCTCCACATTAACAATGACATTCTCATCTTTAATATGTTAGCATTTATCATTCACCGATCTATTTTCTTGCTGATGGAGACCTGTGACCTTATCAGAAATAGGTTAGCATGAACAGTCGTTCCAGAGTGTAGCTGACCAAAGAAAGGGAAAACTTGTACATACATCTAAAAAGCAAGTTATTTATTTGAAAATATTTACCTTGACTTTGGGTTTAGGGTCAAGAAGTTTGGTTTCACAGAACAATAGAAAATTTGCCCGTTGTCGTTGGATAGGTTTGCCCTTTTTAGGTGTTTGTGTGCTTTCGCCTTTTGAGTTCATGCAATAGTCTTAAAAAAAATGTACTCTTTGTTGGCAGTTGGAAATGGTGGATTCTTTTGTACTTATTACAAACACTTGGATTTATCAACGCTAAAAAAAAAAAAACTCTGGGTGGAAGAAAAGGTGTCAATTGACTAATTCCTAAGTAACTATGTTTAATTGCCTCATGCTGGATCTAAGCAGGATATAGGAACTAAATACTCGCTCCTTCCTTTTATATTATCTATGGGATATCTTACGTTTTTTGCCTACTGCTACCGAGTACCATGCATTTTCTTTGAAAACCAAGACACTTTTAATGTTGCTGATATTTATGGAAACATTGTTACTGGGTATGAAAATGTTCAGGCGTATTAGCTCTTGAGAAGGATATAAAGTAAGAATTAGCAGCTAGCGAAAGCAGCTACTGAAGAGGCCGAAGGTGATAGGTATTTTTAATTTATTCGCTTATTCATTCAGTTTTGTTTGAGAGTTACTGACTACTCTTTGATGTCTCTGAACGCTCAAATCCTTGGTCTGATTTCATTATCAGCATATTTTAACGAGCAATCTTGATGGCAATGCCCTTTTAATGGGAAAATCCGGGGGCGGTTAAGTAAATTTTTTTTCTTAAGAGGTTCGTATGAGGCTTCCTACCAGTACAATTTGAGTGCTCCATAGCCACTTTTCATTTGGACCAGGGGGGTTGGCAGTAAAGCTGGAGGGTGAGGAACCCTTTTTTGAATAGAGAATTTTGTCTCTAAATGCGGATGTCTTTATTTGGTTAACATTAGATATAGACGTGAGGATCAATGATGCTTCCATAAAATAAGCTCAAATTCATCTAGGTTTGTAATATAGGAAAAAAATAAAGCAAAAACACCAACACCTTTAAACTACTCATTGATTATCGTTCATACTTTATGTTACAAGGTGAAAATGTGACTTTGCTTTCGGTGGAAGAGCTTGAGCGCAAGAAAAGAAAGCGACAAAGGTTTCCTTTTATTTAATTAGGGTTTTATGATCACTTTTAAAAAAAAGGATTCCTTTTATTAACTGCTTTTGTGAATGATAACATTTGAGGTAGAAATTTGTAAATTAGGTCTGACTTGGTTTGATGTTTTAATGATAAAACTAGAATATAAATTTGCCAAAAAAGAACACATATGGGGTGTGTACAGAAAAGATATGCAGTATGGACATCGTATGTTATTTAAATATGTAAGTGTTTCTTCTTTTATCCCAATTTTTTAGTACAAAGTATTCTATAGAGCAAGAGAAAGGGAAAGAGTTTTGTTAAGGTAAACGACGTTTTTTTTTTGTTCGGAGTGCCTATTGGGTGTGCTATTAAGTGCACATCTAATTTAGCTACCAAGTATGCTCCACAAAGCTTATAGGTTGTACCCTTGTTGACTCCTACTTTGTTACCATGTTCCTATCTTTCTTTTGAACCCTTGCATGTCTAGCTACCCAATTCTGAATTTCTGCTGTGAGTTGCCCTGCTGCTTCTTGTGTTTGTCTTCCTTTTTTGTTGCTTCGTTACTTAATTTGATACGAATACCGAACATTGGGTCTGAGATGTGCTCTAACAGGTCACCTTCATTTGGATTGGGAAAACAAACAGGTCATCTGGGTAGTTTGTAAATTTGTAATGCCCTATTTCCTACATCACAGCCTTCCCTATCCTGGTATCCTCAAATCCAAACGTAACCAGTTTAATGTTCATCTGCTATTTTGTAGGAAACTCGATCTCCATATACAAAGTGGTATATTTGATTGATTGATTTTTAGTCACTAGCTTCGTTGGCTATTATTCCAAATTATCGGGAGGCTTTCTCACTATTTCTGATTCAAGACAATCTGGTTACAATGGTAACTTATTCTTCACTTTCTCCATTATATAAACTTCAAATTATCGGCCTTTGACTTTGCCCATTTGACTTAAATCTTGCTTTAAACACACATTAACATCATTTTAGAGAAAGTGATACGGTTTTAAGCAGTTCTCCTCACTCATTCAAATATTCTTGTTTTCACTGCCCACTCATCTGGTGTATTACCATTTATGCAAGGGATTTACGGTGTCCATGCTTCTATATTAAAAATCACTGGGTAACAGGTAACACTCGCGATAATCATTATATAATTTCCCAAATTATTATTCGCACCAACTATTATATGATTTTTTTGAGTCATTATATGCTTGCTGCCGTTAAAAGAGAATGTTGTGTGTAGGGTATTTGTTTCTTGTCATAGGCAAATTTTAAAGTGGTTATTAGAGCTTTATTTACTTGAACTTTCTACCGACCTCTTTTAGTAACAGTATAATGAAAAACCAAAACATTATATGTCTAATATTGAAACGGTTAGTTGCACTTTCACAGAAATAGCGACAGTCATGCACAAATAGCGACAATCATGCACCAGAAAGAACTTAGAAGACATATATATCAATATATGGCACATTAAATCGCTCTTCAACCAAACTTCTAAAAAAGATCCCCACTTACGGGTTGCTACTCAATATGACGCAACTTACTTCCCTACAACAATGAACTATGTCCAGGTTTCATTTACAGAGAGACGAGAAGCAAGGCTGCTTGTCAATGCAGAAAGTCAGAATGCTTTTCATCGTGTTGTTACTGTCCTTGGCGTACTTTACCCGCAAAATGTTGGGGTGCATCACTTATCTTAATTTATGCCACATATTGTATGCACTTGGTAGAACACCGCTTCGACTGTCTGAAACAAAGTGCGTAGAAAAGGCAATGGCGTAGTATTGTGGACTTGTTTTTTAGCAGTTGTTCTTTACTCCACTTTTGGTGACGTTCCCATACACACAAGAAATGGTTGACTGCTACAGCAGTTCCTGCATGTATTTCTATTTCGGGACACTTTGCTATGGAGAAAGTATACAAATTCCTAAGAACATTTACAGCAGATTGCAAACCAAATTCGTGCATCTTAATGTGTTCTAATGTACATTTATGCCAAAAAAAAGTGCCTCATCCACCATCTATAAATGTAAATTCCCCCAACAACTACTACTAATTATACTAGACAAAATGATATCCACATTGCATTTCGACAAATTGGGACACCGCGCCCGATAGGGCGCGGTGCAACAACTAGTTTATATGAAATGTTTGGCTATGTACTTCATCTCTATTTCACATAACATAAATGAACATTTTTTTCGCTTTTAATATACTTAGATAACGTTCAATTTTTGTATATATTATTAAAGTTCTAATTATACAACTATTAAATTAGGACAAAAACATGACGATTAAGTGATTAATAACGAAAATACTTTGAACGACATTCCACACGAATTGCCTTGGTCATTTCGTGTTTCTTACACGAATGGGCCATTTCTAATTTCTTTTTGTTAATATACAACTTGATTTAAGTTTTTAATTTTTTTCATTCAGTCGTTGATAATTGATGGAACGTGGGCAAAGTCGTTGCGTCACACAGTGGCCCTAAATTTTAGGCACGAATTGTATCTTTGGCTTGTTTGCAAGTGTTTTAAAAGTAGAAAAATTGAGGGTAACTCGCTTATGAAAGCACAAGATATTGGCAAAGACAAACATCATGAACAACAATGAAAATCTTCTGCTGGAATTGGCAATGGTTGTGCAACCCCTTGAGAACTAGTACCCTCGGTCAGGTGCTGGAGCCTGGAGGGAAGGCACAAATACCTTCTTCGTAATGGAGATGAAGATGAATGCTAGGGAGCTTGAAAAAATCATAAGTTGAAGTTGTTATTCTTTAGGTTTACGGCTTTACGCATTATTAGTCGTGAGAGGTAGCTTATCACGATTTCCAATGGAAGGACATCAACGCCAATTTCGTCTGATATTAGATGATATTTCAACATTAGAGATCCGGAATGTGAGCGTAAAACACACAAATAGGTCCGGTCCGATCACTTTTTGAACAACCCTAAATATGGTAGCAGAAACATTATGGAAGGATAATTGGGAATACAGGATCGACAAAATTCAGACAATATGTTACTTAGACAGGAAAGTTGAAGTGTCTTTTTTTTGTAACAACCACCTTAAATTCTCAGGTCATTTCTAAGGCCCTGTTCTTTTGGACTTCAAGTCACTTAATTTCAGATCACTTCAGATCCTATAAGTTCAGTTCAGTTCAGTTCAGTTCAGATCCATTAAGTTCAGTTCAAATCCTATAAGTTCAGTTCAGTTCAGATCCTATAAGTTCAGTTCAGATCCTATAAGTTCAGTTCAGATCCTATAAATTCAATTAAGAAAAATTATATACGAAATATTATTGCTAAAAACCGATACAAAAATATTTCACATTAATTATTCGAATCACATTATTAAAAAAAAAATACACACACAAAAAAAAAACTTAATGATTTCACCGTATCAATAAGTCACTACACTCCCTCATTAATAACACAAATTGAATTATTCATCACCCCCTCATAACTCAGTACATTGGCGAGGTCATGGATTCTTTGTCGAGAGTGATAGTGAAGATAAAAGTAGTGATGATGATTACGATAATATGGAAATAAATGGTTAGAAAAAATATGTAATATGTGATTTATTTTTTTAATCGTAATGTAATCGTTCTATAATGTATGAACAAATCAATGTATATAAAGCGAAAAAACTTTTTTCTTACCTTGTGTTTGAGACTATTTTTTTTTTTTATATATAAATGTCCACTTTTCGCAAGTAGTAGTAGTAATAAAAAAATAATAATAATAATAATAATAATAATAATAGTTGTTTTCTCTCTCTAGCCGGTTCTCTCAAGATCGTCGCCATTGTTGCGCCATTCTTGCTCCATGGCCAGGGGGAGGGGGCGCCCTCCTAAACCAAGGATACCTTCGGATTCCTTGCACGATCGTGCTTCTAATGGTACTAATTTCTCACCTTCTTCTTCTTTGAATAATTTCTCACCTTCTTCTTCGCATTTTGCTGCGAATCGCCCTAGTTTGCGTAGTCCTCGAACTGTGAATGATGTGATTGTTCAAGCTCTTCCGACCTCTAATTCGCCTAATTGTGTTACTAATTCTGCAAATAGAACTCCTGTTGTTGTTAATTCTTCAATTTCTGGTCCTAAGGAAATTAGGTCAAATTTGGTATCTTCGCCTAAATCTGGGGAAGCCATGGCTACGTCTATGGCTTCTTCCCCAGCTCAAATTGTTGAACCTGTGGCGAATTCTGTTGTTGAGCCTTCTATGGAAAGTATACCGGTTCCTAATCTTGTGATTGTCAGTGATGATCCTTCTGGGAATGCTGCTTCTTTGGGGAAAAATTGGGTGGATGTTACTAAAGGGAAGATGAATAAGGGCATGAACTTATTCTTCCATGAGGATAGTGCAAACTCCAGTGAAATTGACATCCATATGGAGGAGGTTCAGGATGAAATAGTTAAGTGGAAGTATACATTAATGGGCAATGTCTTAGGGGCTAAACCTTCTGTTAAGCAGGTCTCTGACTTTGTCCAGAAACACTGGAACCATGGACCACTCCCACTGGTGCAATATTTTAAGAAAGGGTGGTTTAGTTTCAAATTTGATAGTGAGGAGAATATGAATAATCCTGTCTTAAACAAGGGACCTTGGAAATTAGGGTCCAATTCCCTGGTATTGAAGCAATGGACTCCTTACTTCTCTTGCATAATGGAGAAGGTGGCCATTGTTCCTATTTGGATCTTATTTCCAGACCTTGATCCATACATGTGGACTGATTCTATTTTGAGTAAGATGGCTAGTAAGGTGGGTAAGCCATTGTTTACTGATCTTCATACCACTTGCCACGCTAGACTCTCTTTTGCAAGGGTGCTTGTGGAGGCAGATGTATCTAAGGAGCTTCCTGATCATATTGTGATCAATGCCCCCTACATAGGACAATCTACTCAAAGGATAGTATATGAGTGGTTACCCTACTATTGCAAAACCTGTCAGAAACTTGGGCATCAAGATGCTTCTTGTAAAAGGAATAGACCTGTTGCAGAGAAACCTGTAGAACAACCCACTGGAGTCCCTGAACCTGCTCCTAAGCCTGCTAAAGCTATCAAGCAGGTTTATAGGCCTGTAGTTGCTGCTGGTTCTAGTCAAGCTGACAAGGGGAAAACCTCAGGATGCCACTTGCTAAGTGGTACCTCAGCCCCTCAGATGGTTGAACAGGTGGCTTTGAATGGGCAGGAGAACTCAGAATGCCAAGTGCTAGGCTCTCCTGTTTAGGATAAGCTTACTGGTTCCTCATCTCAGGTAGCTGTAATGCACTCAGGATGCAGTGAGCTAGGGTCACCTCCTTGTCAGATTGGTTCAGGCTCTAGGTTGACTGTAAGAGTCCCATCTCCTACTAGGGTGGGTGTCTCAGTGGAATCTACTACCTCCCCAAATAGATTCTCCATCTTGGCTCAGGAAACTGATGGTAGTCAGTTAGAGGAGGATCCACCTGACCCCAGTGTCCAATGATTGTCTCCACTTGGAATATAAGGGGCTTCAATAAGCTGACAAAGCATCTAGAGGTTATTAATTTTCTGAAAAACACAAAAATTGATATTCTAGGTTTGCTGGAGACAAGGGTTAAAAAGAATAAGTCTACCAGAATTTTGAAAAATAAATTTGGCAGGTATAGTCACTTTTGTAACTATAATAGCCATCATAATGGTCGAATATGGTTGCTTTGGGACAATTTCACTGCTTTGTCCATCATCTAATCTCAGGAAGGAAATTTCACCTTTCTGTGGTGTATGGTAATAATAGTGCAGTTCATAGGAGAAGGCTATGGGATTCCATGGCTAAGCATGCTGCTACTGTTGGTCCTTGGGTTGTCATGGGTGATTTTAACATCATCAGAAATGCTCAAGAGAAAATTAGTAACACCCCACCTTATATGAATGATATTACTGAATTTAATTCTTGTATTGATGATTGTGGTCTGGATGACTTGGCTGGAACAAGGAGTGAATTCACCTGGTTTAACAAGCAGGACCTCTCAACTAGGGTTTACTCTAAGTTGGATAGAGTTCTTACTAATGCTGAATGGTTGCTGGCCTATACTCAAACCTTTGCTAGTTTCCTTCCCCCTAGTGTGTCTGACCATTGCCCTGCTCTTCTACATTTTTCTGGCGATCCTTCCCCAAAAAAGCAGTTCAAATTTCTTAATTGCTGGATTGATCATCCTGAGTATAAGGTCAAAGTCAGGGAGGCATGGTATAGTAGGGTTACTGGTAACTCTATGCACAGATTGATGGCCAAACTGAAAAAAGTTCAAGTGGCTCTTAGAGGGCTGCATACTGATAGCTATTCTAATATAGAGGTGAGACTGGAAAAGAAAAGGGAGGAACTCAAGTGTTGCTTCCAGGATCTT
>JAGPOY010002902.1:0-13986 GCA_018983105.1 Silene uniflora
TCACCCAAAAAAGAGTGAGCAAGAAGATATGTCTTAAATAGAGACAAGGCAGAATAAATGGCTGAGCCACTGGATACTAGCTGGTTTTCAAATGGTACAGCATAACACAGACAACGCTTGAAAATTAATACTTTGAGCAGCGCATTAATTTATCTGGATGAGAATATAAATAAAGTAAGGTGATTTAAAATGCACTGTGGCTGTAAGATACTCCACCTTTTTTAAGAATCTGACCTCATGGAAATTTTCTCCTTTTTTCGGATTATAAGATGTTATAACTATGCATTTTGTATGTTTGATCCAAGTTCCAAGTTCCTTTCTATGACAAACGAATTACAAATACAAAGGATTATTGCCACCCATTTTCAATGAAAGTTGTGGAAATGGATGACTATGTGAGAGAAGGAGGGGGGTGGAGATGGTAATTTCACAAACAGAATACTTTGGATATATCTTAATTTATGTGCCAAAATCTAAAATGACTTGTATGAAGAAACTGAGAAGAACAAGTTTGACTTCTACATCGCAAGTTTCCAATTCTCACAGTTCATTCTCATACGAATCTTCCAATATACATAAATAAAAAGAAAAATCAGAAATTTCCATGAATGCTTATACATACCCATTAGCTGGAATGTCTCGGTGTCGGTGAAAATTTTGACCTGCATTGTACATGCTAACCAATTATTTCTTATCATTGACATGATACACTGAATCTTAAACGTATCAGATTACATGACAGGACCACAATAAAAAAAGGGCAGCCCGGTGCACGATGGCGTCCCCGCTAGGCGAGGGTCCGGGGAAGGGTCCCACCACAAGGGTGTAATCGGGGCAAGCCTTCCCTTGCCATTTTGGCAAGAGGCCGCTCCAAGGACTTGAACCCGTGACCTCACGGTCACAAAGCAACACCTTAACCGGTGCGCCAAGGCTCCCCTTCATGACAGGACCACAATGAAAAAAAAAAAATAATAATCTCCAACACAACACAATGTTGTCAAAATGAAGCAAGTTAGGACATGTTCTATACAGCAAATCGGAGTTCATAACTTGATGATATTGGAGATTTGGAGTTCAGGAATCCATGTAACCACAGAAAATGATGTGCAGGGTGATAAAAGGAGAAGCAATGGTCATAATATTGATATTCTGATTTATATTATCTCCTTTTAGCATTGATATATAACTTTGACAATTTGACCATAAATTGCTCCAAATGCATGTAAACATACAACGTCATATTTGTTAAGTTTGATTTATCAGAACAACTACTTTTCTATTATATTATTTAAAAAATTGTAAATACTGTATATAGTGAAGAAATAAAAAAGCATTGAAAACTGATTACCTAAGTCTAAGAGACAATATACATGGGAATATGGGATGGAGGGTGTATATTTCACCAGCTTATTCAAAACTACAAGATCTCTTAGGATATAGTATCACACCAAATGGAAGCATAGGTTTAACACTTTGTTTTGATACATTATAAGAGAGGAAAGGAAGGATCAGGAGAGAGGGAGAAATTATAGAATGGAGCAAAAGAGTTTTTTCACCAATTGCTTCCTATAAAGCTAACAAGGAGCGCAGCAAACACTATCCTATCGACACTCTGAAAACGACAAACAGTTGTGTTTAAAGATAGCATTCAGTTTTGTTTCAAAACATGCGAACTTTTGAGAGCACCACCCACTGAACCATCCAGAGTTTTGGGCCTAAAAGTGCCTCCACATATACATTCTATATACTTGAAAGTTGTTGCAGTGTTAGGTTCATTGAGAATTAATTAAACCATGTGTCTTTGAATAGAAAGAGAGACATCAGAAAGATGGGGTAGGAAAATATGAGTCACCTTCATACAGCGCAGCCTCTTTTCAGCGTATTTAAGCTTGTTTCCGGAGAAGTTTAGGAAAAAGTTGGTAAAAAGGAGAAATTTAATAAACAGCGGAAGAGAATGCTCACAAGTCACAAGTACTCCGTATTATATAGAGAGGAAGTTCAAACAGAATTGAGTTTCCCAGAAATAAGTTGCAGACAGCCTAACAACAATAATCGCCTACAAGTTCCACAAAAGTATCGAAGGTCCACATGTGCAGAACCTTACCTCTTCTTAGCAAGGCCTAAGAATATGATGCTAGTCATGCTACTAGACCTAAGTTATTGTTTCGAGCCTATCTCGTATCCAGTGTGGCTTATTCATACCGAATTAGAAAACCTTGCTACAGACATGATAGTACACTAGCATGCACCACTCAAAGTTTCAAACAAAAACCTAGGAAATATTGCATTTTTGCAAAAATTAATAACCGGAATATAATTCACCTGGACTCTAGCCCACCAATCAACGAGCCAAACAAGCTCTAACCACAACAGCTCAGCCACCCATCTGTTGATCCGCCGGTAACCGTTCTTTGTCAAAGGCCTCACAAGAACAAAGCATGTTGCCTAAGAAGAGCAAGACAAACGAAGCAAGTTTATATACAAATTCACTAATAGTTACTCCCTCCGTCCCAATCATTTGTTTACCTTTTTTATTCTTTGTGAGGGGTACTTTAATCAAACGTAAACAAATGATTGTGACAAAGGGAGTAGCATAAAACTAGTTCATTTATTTTTATTCCATTAGTATAACAATTTACGATTTCACTAAAAAGTGATCTGCTCTTACCAAGCAGGCTAAGCTAAAACAGCAAAGAAAAAAGCATCAGCAAATGAAAGTAATGGCGCGATAAAGGAAAAAGTGTTCTTTGTGAGGGGTACTTTAATCAAACGTAAACAAATGAATGTGACAAAGGGAGTAGCATATATGGGTAGCATAAAACTAGTTCAATGATTTTCATTCCTTTAATATAATAATTTTACGATTTCACTATAAGTGATTTACTCGTAGCATAAGCTAAGCTAAAACAGCTCTAAAAAAGCAGCAGGAAGCGAAAGAGATCACGCGAGTAAGAGAGACGGTATTACTTGAATGACATTGACAGCGAGGCCGGACAAAATAAATAGAAGGCCCAGAGGTACCATCACAGCCGCAGCCGGTATCGCCATTCTCCAATGGACCACTTCTTACTTTAATTAGCAAACTAACCTACAAAAATCGAACAGCTAGAATCTGAGTGAGAGCTGCCTAACGCTAGTTCAGGAATTCATCAATTAGTCAAAACCCTAATTTAGAAGCAGCAAGCAAGTCGGCAGATGTTTATCAACTAATTTAATCATACGACTAAAGTAGATCAAATAAAACAACATTTAATTAAATTAATTGCGATAAATGAAATGAATCGAGGAAATACGGTACGGCGGCGGCGGCGGTGACGGAGACGGCGATTAACAGCGAAGGTGGAGTAGAGCGTAGTGAGATCAGGTGAAAGTGAAGTTTTAAGAGGGGGATCGAGGTTGCAGGAATTCCAGCTGAGGGTAGAACAGGTGAGTTTATTTGTGTAATCATGCAATTTTTGCAATACCCTTTCTCACTCCGATTCTCCGGAAATCTGCTTTTGATTTAACCGCGGAGGTAAACTGATTTGTCGACAAACCTTTTTTAATTGCCCAGATTGGCCTGGCCTAATTAGGTGATTGTAAAAGTTTAAATGTCATTTAGGCAATTACTCGTGAAGTTTTTAACAACTTAGGAGGGATGAGAACGGTCTGAGTCGAGTACGAGCTTGGGCTCGTTTCATTTGTACTTGTGAAGCAAAGATCGAGCTCGATCCGATCTCAAGTTCACCCGAGCTTGAAAATTAAGTTTATTGTCAAGATTGAAAACTTAAATCCGCGTTCAAGTCAAAAGTCAACTTAACACGAGCCTATATGTGATAATCTAATTCATCTTAGACTAGATCAATTAGAGCCTGATATTAATTAATAATTAATAAGAGATTATAAACTTAGGATAATAGGCAAGATGATGATGTGATTTAGGCAAGATTCATGATGCAAATCTCAAGGTTTGGCTTTCTAGGTTTTGTGTGAATAAGATGTAAAAATAAGGAATCAGTGAAAAAAAAAGTGTAGTAAATTTAAGGCCCCGAGAAAACCGCATCACGCAAGAACACAACTCAGTCCGCGGTAGGCACAACTTGCGTGCGTGTCGTGTATGTGCCGAAGGGTGGTTAAACAGGTGTCACACTTTGTTGTTGCTCGTTACGATTTTACAAAACAATGTATATTCGACGAATATACGCGATCCCACCATACACGCGACACTACCCCAGGACACAGCCTAACTTGAGCATTCCACAACTCGGACCTGACCTTGATTTTCGTTGTCTTTCACTTTGACTTATAAAAGACGAGTATTACAAACTTTCCCCCTAAACGAACTTCGTCCTCAATGTTCTATCAATGCTACTATAGTCAAACGCTACTACCCCAACGCATCAAGTTCAACGCAAACAACCAAGACCAAACACCAACAAACTAAGTTCAACACAGTGCAAACTAAGCCCAATGAAAAAAACAGGCTCAAAACACTTAAGTGTTAACTATATAGAACAATTTGAGCCGCTACCGTCCTAAAACACATCTCTTAAATATGATATGTCCACCTTTGGGTCCACTTTGTCCTCACTTAAACTCAATAGCTTGTCACTTATGTGATGGGTGCAATAACTTTATAAACTTATCCCAACCTCCTTAGACCCTTTATTTTTATTTTTTAAAATTTTTAGTTAATTTCATCTCACTTTAGTTCAAATTAGGTCTATTAAGCTCAATTCAATTTAACTCCATTTAGTTTAGTTAAGCTATAACAAACCATAAATAATTGAACCTTAATTTGCCGATAGTACAAATTAACCTCATAATTGGGGTGTTATAGCTAATTTAAAACAATTTTTTTTGTAAACAAGAGCATGTAAAATGAGTGTTCATAATCATACCTACATTTTTTTTAGTTTTCATTAATTTTTTAAAATTAATATGAATTTATAAATCTGATTTGTAGAACACAAATTATCATCTGTGACGGACTGACGGCCAATATCCGTCACAAGCTTGTGACGAATAAACAAGCACAAAGGAGATTATAAAAAGCTACTCCCTCCCATCCACTATATTTTTCCCCTTTCTTTTTGCACAAAGAATAAGAAAATGAATTTGGACCACGCAAAATACACTATCTCACTTATAAATGAATTTGTATCACATAAATCTTTCAGAAAAGAAAATAAGGAAGAAAAACCTAAATAACCTAAAAATGAAAATAAGGAAGAATATAATAAATGTGAGAGAGTATTATAAAACCGTCTCACAACCAATAGGACGCCCGTGAAGGAGCCCTGAAAAAAGCTAAACAAATCGTAAGCTAGAAGTGGCAAAAACACACATCTCCTCCGCTGGGGTTGTATTTGGGAAATTAGGGGCATTGCAGCTTTTTAAAGAAGGATATATACATACATTCCGCCTCCTCCCCCTCGAAACCAACAACCTCCCTCATTCCTGACCGCCATTTTTCACTTTCCCGGCACTCTCTCACGTACGTTTCCCCTATTCCTTATTCCTTTACCGATCAATTCCCATCTTTACTTTTCATTCATTCTTAACTCCTTTTCTTTCCTAATTGAAACCCTTGATTCATTCCCCTTCTTAATTCCCGTTATCCTCTACGCATCTAGGGTTTTATATTCTTTATTTTTTGCAATTCAATTGCAATTGCAATTGCCTGTTTATATATATATATGTATATGTTGTTCGTTTCTTATCGAATTTACGATTGTTAGGGTTTGGCATAAATGGAGGGCAAAGAAGAAGTGAGATTTAAAGTGAATTTGAGTGATGAAGGATCATCCAAGCTTGCTCATCGTTTGACTCTTACTTTGAAGGATTATATGGGAGATTTCGTCGACGAGACTCTCGTGGTACGTCTCGGCTTTATCTTTATTTAATCCAATCTTATCTACGCTTATCCAATGTAATGTAGTATACACTCCTTCCGTTCCAATTGATCGTTTGTTTACCTTTGATTAAAATATCGCTCACTTTGCTATGTCGAATGGTATGTACATATCATTAATTGATCGGAGATACCACTTAAGGGTGTGTTTGGATTGAGGGGAGGGGGGAGGGATTTGGAGGGATCCATTTTCCATCTTCCAAGCCTAATGAGAATCCTTCCACCATAGGAAAGATTTGAAGCGAAATTGAACTCCTCCATCCCTCTCCCCTCCCTTCCCTCCATTTTTGCTATCCAAACACACTCTAAGGGCTTGTTTGGATACAAAAATCGGAGGGAAAGGGAGGGGAGGGAGGAGGAAGGAAGAGAAAGGGAAGGGAAGGGGATGTGAAATGGGGTGTGAATGTTTGGACACAATTGCCCACAAACCTATGCAGAGATTTTGGTTTGCCTTGGAGGAGGGAAAATGGATCCCGGACTCTCCGTCTCTTTCCTTTCCCTCCATCCAAACAAGCCCCGAATCTCCCTTGGTTATATTACGTATGATGATTAAATGTGACTTGATTGGCAATGTATGATAGCTTCCCATCTCCCCGCACTGAAAGGATAAACCCTGAATTCATTTAAATTGCGAGTGTAGACAAGTAGTCAAGAAATTTTGAGTGTAAACAGGAGGTGGTCTTGTCTGACAGGTCAGTTGCTTTTAAATTTTTAATTTTGAGTGTATATGCAGGTATCTTACGAAAACAAGAAATTCGAGTGTATACAGGTCTCGTACAAATAAATAAATGTGTTTTAATTGGCATTGAGTACCTCAGAACGTTCCTTTCTAGGGTGGGGATCTCTAAACATTTTATTGGTTTGTTGGATTTTCAAAATCGTTTAAAAATCCTCGATTTAATTTTTAAGTTTTTATAAACGAAATGCGGACTTCAATTTTAAAATCTATAAGTTTCCCTTGGCTTTTGTATTATGTTTCACTCCACTTTTGTTTTTCCCTTTTTCTTTATGTTTTCGCTTTTTGAGATGTGCGTTCACCCATGGCGGTTCCAAAGGATGATTCATGTCAGCCGACCCCAAATCATTTTGGGATTAAGGCTGTGATGTTGTTGTTGTTGTTGGATACCCGTGTACACTCGGAGTTTGAACAAAATTCAGTGTGTTTGGTTTCACTCTTGTAATTGGGGTTGTCTGGGTAACGAATACCACATTTCTGCTTCACATGGTACTGTACTCTGATTTTCATCAGTCATGACCGTATGGATGCAGCTAGCTCTGTGTCTATTTTGTTACGTCAATTGTAATCTTAACTTTCGGGGTTTTGGGATCCACTATTGTAGAATGTGGAGATTTATCCTGCTTTCCCACCAGTGTTTTTTTTTTTCTTAATTTTGGATTGACTGGCTCTGAATATTTGTTCAACTAGTGTTTCTTATGCTCTCAAATTTCTGTATATGTGGGCATGCAGAAATATGTCATAGTCTTACTGGGCAATGGCCGAAGCAAGGAGGAAATCAAGGAGGATCTTGATGTATTTCTAGGCGATAGCAGTGATTCTTTTGTGAATTGGTAACTATTTCTATACCTTGGGCGACTTTGAAAGGGCAATGCATTCACATCTCTTTCCTCTCATCTTACAATGTGTTTTTCTGTCACTCAGGCTATGGGACCATCTTGCTTCTGACCTAGACCAATATGTTCAACCTCAAATGCCTTCTACTCATGAAGCTGCAAAAGCTGAACCAGTCGTGGTCGAGCACAATGGTGAAACTGATTCTCAGCAGCCTGCTGTAGATTCAGTAAAAGGGAAGTTAAAATCTAATAGGAGCCGTCACAATAGAGACTGGAAAGGAATCATGTCAAACGAAAGCCTCCCTCCTCTCCGCAGTTCTATTACCACTGATGCACCAAAGGAAGAAAAAGTGCAAAGCAAAGTGGTGCGTACCAGACGGCCTGCTAGTCCAGAACACCCAGTGAATAGGAAAAGAAGTCGTGCAGACGATCGGGAGCGACCAAAGGTGGAGGATTTTTTCTGCTCATGCTGTACTTAATGTCGTTCTCCTTGAATAAGTAAATTGAAAACTACCATTATCCATCCATAGGCCTGTGGTCCGGAATTTCACGTAGCAGCTGCGTAAAAAATGATTTCATTGAGGGAAGTGTTAGGAAAATATTTGTTGACAGGTACAAATATTTGAAATAAGATTAGGCGTGAATGGGACTATGGGAGGGTAGAAGACAGATAGGTTAAACGAAAAATCATTACCCATCAGCGTGTTTCTGTCATCCTATTTTTTCATGCTATCATTTAGACTATAGAGAAAAGGCCTGCGATATGCTTTATACCTTTGCTCTTCCTGATGCAGTTGTTCATTTTAAACAGAGAGAAATGTCTCAATCAACTATTGCTGCTCCTAGGCGACTTCTACAATTTGCGGTTAGAGATGCAGTTGGAACAAGGCCTTCTAATCCTATGTCTGAGCCTTCCCGGAAGCGGCTTCGTTCTGTTGTTTCTACGCCTACTGGCAACCTTAGTGAGGAAGTCGAACCTCAAAAGCTACAGTCAGTGGCAAGGGCATTAAATCCTGTTAATACAGCTATTAGAGCTGTAGCAGAGGCAGCAGAGGATGTCAAAAGGGTGAAATCTGGAAATGTCTTTGATAGACTAAGTCGTGGCGTTGATGACCGGTCCGAGTTAGTTTCTGCACCTAGAGCATCTGCTGCTCAGGGTATAGATTACGAAGATATACGCGAAAATTCACGTGAAGCATATGTTCGAAAAAGAGACTATGGTGAAACTTGTAATGTGAATGCATCCTTGATTAATAGCAACACATGTCTGGCATCTGATTCTGCATCTGATAATGACGGATATGGCAATGTTACGGGTCACAGAGTGATGGATATTTCCGAGACAGGTACATCCAGATGTAATAAAGCTGATGATTCGTTGATGGTGCAGTATCATGTTTCTGAAAATACAGATGAATTAACAGATTGGCCAAGGATGAACGGTCAAGATTCAGCAGTATCTGCAGGCACTAAGCACAAGGTTGTAAATATTTCAGTGAATGTAAATACGTGGAAACCATCACATTACCAGTCGACAAGTGAAAAAGTTGAAACTGGCTCCCAAAAGCTGCGTGCGGAGAATAACAATGGACCTACCAATTCTATTGCACGAAGGATGAAGGATTATAATAATCCTGCTACTGTTATTGCGAATGTACTTACTTTTCCCTTTGCTTTTTTGCTCAGTCTGTTACTTGGCTAGTAACTAATCTTTGTCTAGGTGCTAATTTTTTCAGCTGTTTTATTCAGGGAAACACTGCTGCGGAGTCCCAGAAAGAAGTGCAGACTGCTTCTGGTCCTGGTTAGTTACAATTCTTGATAACTACTAGTTTCTTTCACTTCTTGATTTTTTACTTTTGCTTTTTCATCTGACAATTATGCCACTTCCAGGCTCAAATTCGTCTGGTCATCCTCTTGAAGATGCTGATTCGCGCACCATTTTTGTTAACAATGTAAGACTTTTGTGAGCATTGTGCATGAATATTGCCAATTTGATTGTTATGCTCATTTGTCAGCTGTCACATTCCTGGGTCTCTTTGTGGTCGTATTTCAGGTTCATTTTGCTGCCACCACGGATACGCTTTCTAGGCATTTTAATAAGTTTGGAGAAGTATTGAAAGTGATAATTTCAACTGATGTGGCGACAGGTCATCCAAAAGGGTGAGCTTTTCTGCTTGATAATATTCGTTTATGATTATTATTATTGGTTTGTTGCTGTTTGATGGACTCCATGCTGCCAATGTAGGTCAGCATATGTGGAGTTCATGAAGAAAGAAGCTGCAGACAATGCTTTGACCTTGGATGGAACGTCCTTTATGTCACGTATAATAAAGGCAAGCTCTCTAATCATGCTGATGTTATGTTTATCTCTGGTGCATGGTGTCAAACATCCTAATTTATAGTTTGGAGCCCTTTGCTTCGAGTATCATCCTTCTCAAACATAATTAGGAGCATGGTTATGTTTTGAGCACAATGTTATTAGTGATAAACTTTTGGGGTATCTTTTCAACTTCTCCATCTCCTTAACAGCAACGTCAAAGCCTTAACTCTTCAAGAAACCGTGGTTTGGTGAAGTATGAATTGTTGTAAGGCAAAGAGAAATGGTAGAATCAGGTAGATAAATAAAGAGAATTTTTGTAGAAGGAAAGGAAGTAAAGGAATAGAGAAAAAAAAAGGATTAAAAACGAGAGTAGAAAAGCAAAAAAGGACGAGGAAGGAATTAAGTCGAAGAAGAGGCAAACTCAAACACGATAGTTCGCATAAATTCTCTATCTCCAGGGGAGTCCAGGCAGCCTTGTCATATTTCAGTTCTTTTCCCATAAAGTGACTAAATTTTCGATGGCATTCACACCCCCATCTCAATAATCCTCTTTTCAGCCCCATGTGCGTACCAAATTGATGGGTTTCCATTGCAGAATGCTCACTTATTCCCTGGTGATTCTCCTTTTATACGACTGTTAATCATTCTCCCACCTGATGGTCCTGACCTCTATCATGTAAGCCTTGTTCGCTTGTCTGCCTTGGCATCCGGTAACAATCACTGTTTGAAACAATGGATGATGGTTGGGAGTTGTGGGAAGATGGAATAGTTGGTTGTTGGGCATCACAACTAAGCTGTGTCCATCTTGAGTTCGGGATTTGGCACTGGTAGTGGTAGTTGAGGGATAGCAGCTGCAGGCTACATCAGCATTGCTCTGCGGCTTTCTATATATGCTGGACCAAAAACTGGGAACTCGGGGGAATGACTGCACTGTCACAATGTGTTTTGGAGGACCCTGTTCAATAGGTTGGAGTAAACACTCAAAACGAATAATTTCAAGCAAGAAGTTTATTTGCCCATTGTGTAGAGTGGAACTTTTAGCGGTGGTTGCATTATTTCCTGTTATACAACCCCCTTGGAATAGTTATCCCATTATTTCAGCTGTAACAACCAACTTCAAAGTAGTGTTTGCAGTTTATTACTTTCCGTAAAACCTATACTCCTTCTTATTCAGCCTAATGTTCTCCTTTCTCTAATATATGTGAGGAGTATTATAATGAAAGGGGAACATTAGGCTGAATAAGAGGGAGTATAAATAAACAAATTACAAATGGTGCATGTATTTGTGGAAAAAAGAGTGGCCTTAAAAGAGTATAGACTATATTATCATGTATATCTACTCAACAATTGTAATTACAAGAAGAAATGAGAGATGGGAAACTAACACTTCAGGTAAGCAGTTTTTATACAATATACCATGACCGCAGCACCAGGGTCTCTTACTACAGCCGCAATGTCCTCACACTGTTAGTACACTTTCAACTGATTTTACTCACTAAAATCTGCCCTTTAGGATGGAATGAAGCAAATTTGCTCACTAAAATCTGCACTTCTTTTGTTTTAAAATAGTTGCTGGTTGGTGCAAATAACAATGCAACTTTCATTATCGGTCAGTGCACAATGATGAATCATATATGTCAACATGATCGTCTTGCTTTTTGTGCTACTCCATTTTGTTTGATTTTGATTTTTGTCTTTTCCTTTGTATCTTGTTTCCCTTCTGTGTTAATTTATTTCGTTTTTTTCTTACGTTGACATCAAACGACGGTTCATATTAGTCAAGCCCAAGTCATTTATAGACAAAGGCAACATCACGAGTTTTCTCCAAGTCCACCAGAATAATGAGCTTAATTCGTTTTAGTCTTCAGTCTTCACCGCTCAGGCACATTATTCTTAGGTTCAATGAAGGCTGCTAACAAAAAGTCAATGGAAGAAGAACAACTAAAGTACCAAGTGGTTCATAGGGTTCACCCTTCCGCAGAGTAGAGAGGGGAAGCTAGATATTTTACCCCACACATATAACAGTTATATTATGTGACTCTTTGATAAATTAATTTCGAGAATTGTAATGTCCATAATTTCTTAGTCGAAGAATAGGCGAATAGCATAAAATTTTAGGGTGTTATTTTAGTGTATCCATTAATTTTCTGAAGTTAAATAAATAAATAGTGAGTCAGTGGAAGCAAAAAATAAGACCCTTTGACTATACTTTAGATGTTTCTCTTTAACTGTGTTTGTTGATTTGTTCTCTAGCATTTGTGTTACTATTGTGTCATAATGATTCTTATAAAGCTTGTTTTGGAGTTCATCTAACATGCAAAAATATGGTGTTGAATCTGGGGAATTTAAGTGCCCGCTGCATCTCCCATGTGAGGTGGATTACTTCCTTTTTTATTTTTTTCCTTTTGTTTTGTATCCAAGACCCTTGGATTTAGGATAGCTCCCAAAAACTATGTTAGCGGAAGTTGGGTGTTAACGGATAGACGTGTGCTCATCTAAACTCTTTTCTAGCTTACCTTTGAAGTTCTTTAACGTGTCAACTTCTGTATTCCTTCTGGTTTTTCCTCAAGATTTGACTTTTGTCAATTCAGCCTTTGAAGAACTTTCTTAGTTTGAGGTACTCCCTTGTCGTTAGTATGCATGTCAAATTTGGTTTTAGCTTCTCTTCTCTTCAAACTTGTCATAAAGGATGCCTGTGCCGCCATTCAAGTGGTTGCTCCGAGGTTGGAGAGGAAGAAGTGAATTTTTCCTAGATTAACTATCTTGAGTAGCTCGTGAGTTTTTTGGGTCATTTATTGTCATAATATATGATTCCTCGTCTTTGGATAGTAGGTTTGACTGGTTAAATTTTTGTTGGGCCGTCACAAATCACAAGACAATGTTCTAAGCTCGTAATTGTTGTTGACTTGATTCTGTTTGGGCGCATTTGGACTCATAATCTCTGTCCCTGTCATTTAAACCCAGCTAGTTTTTAACTTATATAGCTACATGCCTACACTGTCTACTTGTATTGTTGGCTTGCTCGGCTATGTTAAATAAACTTTCACAATCTAACATCCCAATAAAATAACTTATTTGGAGATATCCTGAGCTTTATAGCTATTAATGTTCTATCATCTTTAATACATGCGATACTTACTCCTATGAAGCTTTATGTTGTTTAGATCAATGAAGAATTCCCCTGACATTAAGAAATCTACCGATTTTATAAAGGAGTTATTAGTCTCTCACAACCATACATTCCTTGGAATTAAGTCTCTCTCTCAACCCTTTAATGCCTTTTTTTTCTTTGTACTCTCCAAAATCAATAACTTATGGTGGAACATTTATATTTGAAGCATTCAGTTCAAGCTAAAATATCATTCACTGTGAATCGATGTCTGTATTGTTTTGTTCTGCAGGAACTCTTGCAATAGTTTCTTGCTTTTTTATGTTTTACCTTTGATAGTTTGGAGTATAACTTGTGAAGTCACTGATAAGATAACACATGGTGAATGATATCGAACATGACTATCATTTTGATTCTAGTCTAGTTAGATCGTTTGTTTTTATTTTATTACTTACTGAACTAATGGAAGTTAGTTAACTTAACAATACAAAGCTGTCAGTTAGAAGCCAACTAATGAGCTATTACAATTACGATTAGAGATTTAGAGCATCAAGGCAATAAGGGATTGATAATGGTTAATGCTATTAAGGTCGAATGTTTATTAAAGGAAATATAACCAGTCATAGACTCATAGTTACAATGGGAACATTAAAAACATTAATCCGGCAACTAGTATCAATCGTAATTATCGAATGATATATTCTCGTGCTACTAATTGACTAATCATAAATTCATAACTATGGATACCCGTTGGCACAATCCAAGTCTTGAAGGGACATGAATAGAAATTAGGCATTCGTCATACAGTACGAAACCCTACGATCAAGTAGCCATATCGGTTCTGGCTTTTATGCAATTACCTTGGAAAATTGAAGGGAGTAAGCACTAGTGAAAGATACAACATATGAAGTAAATGTAGCAATAAATGTTAGAGGAAGTGAATAGCTCCAAATTTTCAAATCAAATCCTATCAATAGATCCTGAACCCTAGAAATGACTATTTGTGTGTGTTTTAGGATACAAAGAAAAAAGAGAGGGAAATAGAGGGGATGGGGAAGAGAGAGGGAATGGATGGAGTGAGCTTTCCCTCCA
>JAGPOY010002903.1:0-13980 GCA_018983105.1 Silene uniflora
TTGATGCCAGGCCGAGAGGGTCACTCGGCTGGCCGGTTGCCAGGCCGAGAGGGTCAAGTAGCCCAATGCTGTGTGACACGTGGTCAGTGAGCATTGACTCTGGTCAAGATGTTGACCCGGTCAGTTGGTGCAGAATATGCCCCATCATATATATTTAGGAAAGTAACCAATAAGTTTAGGATTAATTAAAAAATTGAGATAATTTATTTTCAAAAAAAAATAAAAAAATTGGGATAGTATAATGAGGTGAAAGAAATAAATAAAAGTGGAATTATACGGGTCAAAGGTTGAGCTAGAAGGTCTTAAGAATGACATATTTGACATATAATTTTTGAAATAAGTTAGTAAGGGCTCATGATGTAATAGCAATATGTCAATATATTATTGTAATTTTGATTTAGTATTTAGTTGCATATTCCAAAAAAAAAAAGCTTATGAATATAAAAATGTCATATTAAATTTAGTTGCATATTCTAAAAAAAAAGCTTATGAATATAAAAATGTCATATTAAAATTACAAATTCATGTGAACTTCGTATATATAACTTTACAAAAGTAAGTCGTGCTATAAAATTAAAATTGCTAGGAACATATTTCAAACATCAAAAGATTAAAACGAATTTAATGTCATTTTCATCTCAGGGGGCGAGTAGTTAAGTAATAATAGATAAAACAATCTACTACGATAGTATCGAAGGCAATTTCACAAAATGTTCATCCCAAGTTTGGAAATTTCATAATTTTTAGAAGTCACTTTATAATTTTACCTTTTCGCCCCTGTTGAAATTTTTTACCCTCGCCTACTTCAATTCCTAGGTCCATCACCGAAAATAAATAACTTAATATTGTATTAAAATTGAGAATATATATAGATATAAGGTATAATTGGATTGTGATTATACTCATATAAAAGTGTTTCACTTGCCCTTCCCTTCTATCTAAATTTCCCATTACTACAATGGGGTCGGATTTGGGTTAGGTTAATTTGGGTTTGAGTTTGCAATAATTCGAGCCGGGTCGGGACGAATCAGGTCATTTCAGATTCGGGTCATATCCGGGTAGGTTGTTTTCAAGTTATATGAGGATATATCTCAATTTGCGATAATAATCATTCTGATTGGGTTAAATAGGGTCTGGTCAATTTTGTCCGAGTTATTCGGACCAGGTCAGGTTTGCCATGTCAAACAGTGAGGGTAAGATCACTCTTTAGGATGAGAGAGGCCTAAGGATAAAGTTTTAAAGGAGCATCGAGACGAAATATTACAGTGACAACAAAGTCAGAAAATGAGTAACAAGAATATTTTGATGATAAAAGAAATAGCACAAATTACACTCATTGTCAATTAAAAACTTTCCAAAAGTCATTGACAATAACAAAGGACGTCAATTACGTGGCTGAGGTGGGGAAAAGAGGTCAATTATGTAGCGCATGACATATTAATTGAATTAAAATATAAATGGATTGTCCTTTTTATTTTGTTTTACCAAAATCTCTCAAACTACCATATAAAAGAAAAAAAAGGTTATCCAAGTGTCAATTAATTTAGCTAATAAAATCACATGTTGAAGCATTAAAATTGTTCTACGGTCCTATGTGCACAATAAAGACTCAAACGACCCTACACATCATCTAGATAGCATGGACACTTTACTTAATCAGCCGTCCCGTGTCCGACACGGTGTCCTTGGTATTTCGACATCATTTGGGGTGAAAGGTGCTCATTAGACGAAAAATGAGTTGTCCAAAGAGATTGATTAGAATACGGATTTGGCTGGGAAATGGAAATGAGTTATAATCAAGGCCAAATTTACCTTCACGTACGTAAATTTAATATCAAATACTTTTACAAAAATAAAATCGAAAGTTTATAACTAAAAAATATACTCCGTATATTTGATTAAATATTAATTCTTTTAGAATCCGTGCAACGCACGGGCAACTCACTAGTAATTTACTCCGTATATAATTAGGTTCAGTTAAATATCAATCTTACTTGATGTGAAAAATATCAAATTTTCTCTCTTATATCGCTTATACATTATTACCAAGCTATTAAAAAGGTAAATAATTAACTAGGACATTTAAAATGAAATAGGTAAACAAATAACCGTAACGGATGAATAATATAGTACTCAAGATATTAAGATTGTAGAGGGTAAAATCTTGGTTTTACACTAGACGTATAGACAGTAAACAAACATGCATTGACCCAAGTGTTATATAACCATAATTCATATGCATATTGTGTTAAAATATTAAAAAAAACTAGTATTACTAATGCTAGTAATATTAGGAAAATAGATTAGCTGTATTACTATCTTACACTATAAAATTCAAAAATACGTATTGTGTATACATACTATTAGTCAATTCACAATTATAACAATAATTCAATAATAGAATTAATCCTTCCGCTTATAGTAATAATCTCTACAAATTGCACGTACATAAAATATTGTTCGACTTTCGGAATCAAGAAAGACAATGGGAAATTGCTGTTGTAACAATTTTCAGGTAACTTAACCCAAGTTATTGAATCTCTTAAATGGAATTTCTTGAATTTTTTAACCACTATGTGCATGTTGGATGTAATATGAGACAATCTTTGGGCCTCAATCGTCACACTAAAGATTTTGGTTAGAATCGAGAAATACGTTTTACCGAGTATTTTAAAATGGGTTTAAGTTAGTTATTCCTAGTAAAAATCAAGAAATGGGTTTTAAAATGGGTTTCCCATTTCTTTAACTAAACAAACTAACTAAGTAACTATTATCATATCTTGTACTCTAAAATCGAATATAATTATAATTCCTCTAAAAATTTAAACAATGATCATAATTCTTGAATTAGTGAGTTAATTTAGCTGTTTAACAACATTTAATTTGTTTTGTTGAAATCACTAGGGTTTTGATTAATTAGTGAAATTAATACGGATTAGGGTTTATTAGGGTTTGTGGAATTGTGGTTGGTGGTGGTGCGTTGGTAGGAGGCGGTTGTTAGGGCGGTTCATGGTGATTAGGGTGGTTCGCGGTGGTTAGGGTTCGGTGCGACTTGACAGTAGTGAGGGTGCTGCGTTGGTTGGAATATGGTCCGAAATGGCGGCAGTGGTGAGGGTGGTGCGCGGAGGCGAGGGTGGTGTGAGGCTGGTGACGGGGGTGCGACGGTGGAACGCGCGGTGGTTCTTGGCCGTGGTTGGTGGTGCGTGTTGGCAGTTGTGACTTGTGAGGGTGGGTTGTCTGTCGCAGTGTTGGTGCGAACCTGTCAAACTTTCATGTTGTTTAATTTTATTTTTATTTTTTGTTTTAAGTCATAATTGGTGAAGGAAAAAAGAAAATCAATTGAGTCGGGGAGGGAAAAAAAATGACAAATCGTAATTATTGCGTGAGACAAAATAATTCGATTTTATTGCGTATAAAAACAACTCATTTATTAGCGTTAAATAATACTGTAATTTTTCACATGGACCGTCTCATCATATCGGATCGTCTTGTTAGGCGCTTCTGTTTTTCCTATTTTCAGCCCATAACTTTGGATCACAATTTGGACAATGTTTATGGCCCAATATATTGAGGCCCAATAGATAGGCCTACGTTTTATATGCTGTGGGGTGAGTTATTATTTGGTTTGATTTATTTATTGGTTTATTTAGGTGAATGACGAGGAGGATAATATTCCGGTTACTAATGTGGTTCCGAGCGAGTCTAATGGTTCACATCACTTAGAAGGATCAAATGGGTCAAATGTGGTTTCCAACGGATCTAATGGGTCACGGCACTCCCATGAACTTAATGGGTCAGATACTCAGATGGTTTAAATGTGGTTTCCAACGGATCTCATGGGTCACAGCAGTCCCATGAACTTAATGGGTCAGATGGTTCTAATGGGTCAGATAATCGAGAGGGTTCAAATGGGTCAGATGGTTCAAATGGGTCAACTAGATTAACCCCGAGGTACTTGGATTGGCACAACCAAGAAGCAGCGATTTTCTGGCCAATTGAAAAGCAAGTCGGAAAGTTTTGCTGGGTCCATGCCATAGTGGACACCCTTGAAGGTTTATATGCTATTACGCATAATCGTCAAAGGATTAAATTGTCAAAGCAAGAGCTTGTCGACAAGCTATTTGTATTTGACGTCGACAAACCTAGGTATGATCCAAGCAGCAACACATATTCGATCCCAATGGAGGATGCGTATAATTGGATCATTGATAACGGTTTAAGTCTAGAGGAAGATTACGGCTCCGGGAAGTACGAGGCAGCGTTACAAGATCCAAAGGAAAGAATCCCGGGCCGTCGAATTTTCAATCTAACCGGAGTTGGAAGACTTTACTCAAATCATGAAGACCGCATTCTTGAGGAATTGGACAACTCGCCTGGAGCAGCAGCTTTGACTATCCATCCAGATCATATGGGTTTCTTCGTACCTTCACAGAATCAGAATCATCAACCATGTGATTAATACCATGTATACAATGCATTCATCGAGTAGTGTATCGGGAACAAAAGGGACTGGCCTTCTGCTGCTCAAGTCCTTCAAGACTCATTTTTCGACCAAGTCAAAGATTATGATGATTCACACTGAAATTGGAAATAGTATTTTCAGACATCATTCTTTACTTCTTTTGCTGTATAAATCAATTTGCAACTGTATATTCAACTTCAGACTTTTCAGTAATGCTAAGAATAGTTTACTGAAATCGATCATCTGTACAAAAATGAAAACTAATGGGAAGATGATCTAACTGGTAAGCTACTAGCAGCCATAAATCATAATGCAGTACAAAACATAACAAACTAATAAGTAGACCTATGAAACAAGACGGGTCTCGGTTCAGAATTCAGATGTGGGTTATACGGGCGGGGTCATAAGTTGAGTCAGAGTACGGCTCATTTTCTTTTTTAATTTACAGAATAATTTTTAAATCATACTGATGATAACCATACTAATTGCCATTGCTTAAATTACCTATTTTTAGAGCTCTTAAAGACTTAAAACTTGACCCGAAACGAAAAGAATCCGAAAATTTGGTGATTCGAAAATGAACTGAGGCTATACTGATAACAATAGCGGTCTTATTTTGTGAGAAAGAAATAGACCGAAACACCCAAAATGAAATAGGCAAACAAACGAATAGGATGGAGTGAGTATAATAATGTAGAGTGAAATAACAAGTTCTACGGGGTATTTTGGTTGGTTTATTTAACTAAGACTAAGAAATCTTAAATTAGACGAATTCAGATGAATTAAAGGTTCGGGGTCTAAGCAAAAATCCGGCAACTTGGGGATTTGTAAAATACCCATTAATATGGATTCCATTCGGCCCAAGGAACATATGATAAATACCGTTGCAGCATTGAAGGGTTGAGGGTGGTTGTAAAATGGGAATCAATTCAAGTGTTTTGCATGATAAAACAATCAAATCACCAGAAATCAAACAAGAAAAAACAATCAAATCACCAGAAATCAAACATGAAAAAACAATCAAATCATCAAAAACAAATAAAGGAATATTAAAAAGACCTTACGGCCCTCCTTTATATTATTACTGCGGTGCTGTTCAGAAATATCCTCTTGAATTTTCGAATGCATGTTTGGTTGAAATTGATACAACCTCGTTGAAGATTGACGATTATTATTTTTTACTTAGTTTCTATGGAACGTGTCGAAATTACCGTAGTATTGGGGTTCGATTCTCATCCCTATCTTTTCTTTCCCTACTTCCTAATGTCGAAATTATCAGTCGTATGTGACGGTTTCATACTAGTGAATTTGATAATATTACTCCCTCGATTATTTAATTACGTAGTTGAATTGGAGGGAGTACTCCATAATCGTTATTGTTGTTGATGTTGATAACATCTTGTTTTGTTAGAGGGTTTTAGGTTACGGCGGCTATCGTTCAGGACTTAGAATATTAGGGTTTTTTTCTATTACGTTACCATACACACCAAAACTCAATTATACAAAGGGGGGTAAATCAATGAGGATAAGGTGTTTAGCTGGATTATTAAGTCTTGTTTAAAGCGGCATAAATATTAAAACAAATCAAATATTTATTCTAGCAATTTGTGTCATTTGATTTAGTATGTATTGACACGTCCTAAACTTAAATAGATAGTGGCATAGTGCCCATCTTAGGAGAATTCGTGATAGGAATGGAGGAGTTGAAGATGTCAATTTATTTATTACTTTTGTCGTCGCGGTTATTTGTTTGTCTATTCCCTTTTGGGTGTCTATGTCAATTATTTGCCTTTCTATTTTAGGAATTTAATAATGCCGGGAATGTAGTGCAATTTGATGTTCCATACTTAATTTGGTGCAATTGTCATCAAATAATTGTCTCCTTCCTCTTTCCTTGGTTTTGGGTTAAAACTTAAAACTAAAGACAAACAAGTGATCGGGAAGGAGCGGTATATTTTTCTAATTTTTACCCTTACTTTTCTAAATTTAAATGTCTAATAGAATAAGAAAATGGTCTCACAATAAATTTATTAATGAAAGATAAAATACGTACATTTGTTATGAAAGTCGGTCTCTTCCAAGTTTTGTCTTTCAATAACTTAAGTGTTAGACCGTCTCTATCAAGCTTGGTGTTTATTGATATATTTGGTTATAATATCCAGTGCTTTTATCCGGACAACAAGACTTATGAACCAAGAGTATTGAAGGGTGAGTATCTCCCGGAGGACATGGATGCCAATATTCATGTCACAGCAGCTATCAATCAATTCAACAATCTTACGCAGGTTTTATTACTCCTGTTTTTTTTACCTTACACTCGGTAAAAGTCATTCTTACATTTTGAAACATACGCTTTTCTCTTCAATATGCCTTAAAATTTATGATAAAATACCATGAAATGTATTTGAAAGATCTTTTCATAAGAGGTTTAATGATAATTTTTTTAATTTTGAAGTTTAATGTTAAGGGCTCATCTCGAAAAATGAAAACGTCATACAAAAAAAAGGAGAAAGTAAATATGATTGTCACCTTGACATTGTCATGTTTTAATGCCTAAGTTGAAAATTCCTGATAATAGGGTACAAATTTGACTCGCTTAGGTTCCTTTTTTATTACAATAATTTCGGTTCAATTTCTGATTGCATAACCTTTTGTAGAAAGGAAAGCTCAAGCTAGAGACGCTAATTAACTCCGCTTGTTATGGCCTTGGCGGCCGTTATAACTTCTTCTACATAATGTTTTACGCCATCGACATGGAGTCTAACACTCAAAGTATTTATCAAGTTGGCATGGTAGAGTTTGGTGGACAGCCATTACTTGGATTACTAAGAGATTTCCTTAATGAGAAGATTCTTGCTGTTATATCTCTCAAAGGTATTTCGATCTTTAAATTTAGAAAAAAAAAAAAAAAATCATAAACTTTGAACATCGTTGATTTAACAATTCTTCTGTCAAACGGTTTTACTTTATTAATGAAAATAGTTCCATTAGAATACTGATTTTAATTATACGTGTGATATCAAACTCTCACGTATTTTGTTTTTGGATTTTGTAGGGACTAAGTATAATTCAACCGTGAAAAAGAAGAATTTTGTGTCATCTCTAACAACGGGTTCAAGTCTTGAGCGATAAGAGTTACGGCCATATATTTATACGCTACTCTTTTAATTAATTTGTTTAAGTTAAGTGTGTAATATAACACGATATAAAGACTTTAAACCTTTTGTTTTGGAGTACTATTTATAGCTTTGAAACTCTAGATCATCTGAACTACGATTTTCATGACTTCTATATAAGTTGAGGATATTCTCTCCGTCACTCAAAAATATTCGTTTTCATTTCATTTTCATATGTTTGTATAAAATTATGCACATGTAGTGGGAAGTGAAGGGTTTCTTACTTCTTATGTATTCCAAGATTTAAGGGGTAGAACCGATATATGTGTTGTGTTATGCATCACTGAATTAGTATACTCTATAGTTCACAATGATGTGGTCTTGTTAATGTTAAGCCAGTCGCGCAAGGCGCATATTGCTACCCACAAAAGAAGTTACACAGTCAAGACTCGATCATGCTTAAGTACTCAAATTGTGTACATGAGCAACTGATTAAAGGATCAAAGCAACGCATTAATTAATTCGTCAAATATTCGTTGTAAAATTAATTTGATTAGTTTGGGTGAATTTTAACTAAAGTAACCCATTTTAAATATATTAAATGAAACCGATATGTTGAGAGAGTAAAATAAAGATGAGTGTAATTGTACGCCCATGACATAACGTATCAAAGTTAGAAGTATGATAGAAACCCCTAGGAGTACAATAATTCAATAAACATATTTTATCCGTTCTATTAAGTTCTTTATATTTGCTTTTTGCACTCTGAATAATAAGAAAGGGCAAAAATGTGGGTTACTACTTATATGCTTGATCATTACCAATATACAATTATACATTATGTTTTCCCATAACTTTTGCTTAATTAATGTTAATGAGGTGTGTGTGAAAAATATGAGGGTAGTATAGTCAATTAGCTCGTTGATCAAATGTTGTAAATATAAGGAAACGTAAACAATCAAATGGAGCGGCTCAAAATGGAACCGTAAAAAACTCAATGGAACGGAGAATATATACTATTATGTCTATTATGGTCCAAATGTTTCTTTTTCGGTTTAAAATTTTCAATAAATATACGCAAATTCTTGTGTCAGACACCAATTCCATCCTTTTGGATCAAATAAGACGAGTTAGTTTTGTGGCCATTGACTCTTTGACTCGAGTATTCAACATTCAACTTTATAATTCGAAAATGACCCAAAATTAATTCGTATATCCAACCTATAATCTACCTGAACTTATTTGAAGACCCGATGTTGATTTGATCTAAAATCACCTGATCAAAACCCTTCAACCGATAATGTCTCAAAATAATTAAATCTAAGATTATAGTCTGAGCAAGTCGGTATTTAATATCGAACCAAAGGAATAAAGCTAGATTATATATAGGTTAGATTAGTCAATCATAAACTGATTATGGGGTCGAAGAATCTAAGCTAGATTATACGTTAGATTAATCACGTTGTCCCAGAAGACATGGATGGTAATAATAATCATGTCACAGCAACTATCGATCAATATAACAATCTTACGCAGGTTTTATAACGAAATATAATTCGTTGTATTGTTTTGTTATATAAGTCATGATGATCACATTTCGAGATATGTACTTTTCTTTTCAAAAAGCATCTGCCAAAATAGATGATAAAATATCGTGAAATACTGAAATGTATATTTATATGAACGACCACATGCACGTGGCCTTAAGAGAACATATTAAGAACCAGCATGAAAGAAAGGTTTTGTTTTTACAATTATTCCGTTCAATTTCTGATTGTGTAACCTTTATTCCGTTCAAGCTAGAGACGCTAATTGACTCGGCTTGTTATGGCCTTGACCGTAAAATCTTCTTCTACATAATGTTTCAAGCCATGGACATGCATGGAGTCTAGTACTTCACGTATTTATCAAGTTGCCAAGTTGCCAAGTTGGCATGGCAGATTTATGTCGTGTTCGTCTCCGTGTCAACTTTAATCGGGTCACGACTACCTCAACTCTAACCCAGCCCAATTATATAAACGGGTCATTTGTCTCAACCCTAACCCAACCCATTTAAGTTTCCTATAACCCCCATACCTGTTTAACCCATTTATCTTTTACCAGATAATTTTCAACCCACTCTACCCGTTCTATATATCCATTAAACTAATAAAATAAACTAAATTTTCTAGCCTATTATCCAAACATGACGAATTAAAATGCTTATTTTTAAGTTGTTTAGGTGAATTATTGATTCAGTCTAAATATATTATGACACTTTTATATAAAATGGGTTATTGGTGTCAAAATGAATTACAAAGTCTCAACCCTAACTTGCTAACTTCGTGTCGGGTTCGTGTCGTGTCAATATTTACATACTCGAGATATTAAGATTGTAGAGTATAGAATCTTGGTTTTACACTAGCGTAGACTCGTAGAGTGTTTTTGTTTTAGCTTGTCATTAAATTATACTCCGTAAACAAACATGCGTGGACTTAATTGTTACACATAAGTCATAACCCATAATTCATGAGCACAATAATGTTTTAAAATAGGAAAATTAGAAAAAACTAGTATTACTAATCTATCTAATATTAGGAAAAATAGATTAGTATCTAATATACCATATCTCTCATTCTTTCCTAGTAGTACTCGTATTATTATTACTATCTTATACACTATAAAAGTAATCAAATATATAAAAATACGTATTGTGTATTCATATTATTAGTCAACTCACAATTATAATAATACAATTATCCATTCGGCTCACAATTATAATAATACAATTATCCATTCGGCTCATAATATATTCTCTACGTGAGAGTTTTGGAAGCAATACCTGTTGTAACAATTTTCAGGTAACGGATTCAAACGCAAGTTCTTGGATCTCTTTGTGGAAATTTTCTTGAATTTTTTGCCCTAAAATCATACAAATCAAGAAAGGTCTCGGAAATCGGAATTACTTTCTTACAAACGGATTTTCATTTTTACCCACACTTCTCCACATCATACGCCTATTCTTTAAACTAAAAAAAAAGTTAACTCTAATCATACCATCATTTCCCCTAAAGTTAACTTTAAACAATGGATCATAATTCTTCAAATACTGAATTAATTAATTTGTCGTTTAACAATATTTAATTTTTCTTGTTGAAATTACTAGCTAGGGTTTATTAGTGAAATTAATATGTCTAGTTATTTATGTTATTATCAATTAGGGTTTGTGGAATTGTGGTTCGTGGTGCCGTGGTGGTGCGTTGGTAGGAGGCGGTGGTTAGGGCGGTTCACGGTGGCCGGTGGTTAGGGTTCGGTGCGTCTTGGCAGTAGTGAGGGTGGTGGGTTGGTTGGAATATTGTCCGAAATAGCAACAGTGGTGCGTCTGGGGACGGGGGTGCGAGTGTGCGACGGGGGAACGCAAGGTGGTTCTGGGCCGTGGTTGGTGGTGCGAATTGGCTGTGAGGAGGGTGGTGGAGGGGAGGTTGGGACATGGTTGAACCTGTCGATATTTCATTGCTGTTTAGTTTTTCTTTTTGTTTTTCTTTTTTGTTTCAAGTCATAATTGGTGAAGGGTGAGAGGTGAAAGAAAATCAATTAGGTCGGGGAGGAAAAAAATGACAAAGCGTAGTAATTATTGCGTGAGACAAAATGATTCGGTTTTACCGCGTATAAAAGAAACGAGTAAGGATCCTCTCCATTTATTAAAAAAAAAATGGTTGTTCATTAGTTTTTAATGATTCGGATTAATTATGAACCCGATCGGATGGTTATAAATTTATTTGAGAAAGAAAAGATAAATGAGAGGGAGTAGAATATATAATAGAATAATCCATGTGAGAAGTAGTAATGGACCAAAAAGTAAAGGAGAGAATTTTTTTCCAAAAGAAACTCATTTTTATTAATAGTAAATATTCCGTAATAGTTTTTTCACATGCACCACCGTCTCGTCGTATGTTCAGGGGCTTCCTTTTTTTCCTATTTTCAGCCCATAAATTTGGAACAAAATCTGGACAATGTTTGGGCCCAAACTTTTAAGGCCCAATAGACAGCCGTTATATTAGTATGGTTGTATACTTGTATGACTTGTATCTAGTGTCAGCATTGGGCCCCGTTTTATATGTTGTGGGGTGAGTTATTATTGGGTTTAATTTATTAATTCGTTTATTTAGGTGAATGACGAGGATATTCCGGTTACTAATGTGGTTCCGAGGGGATCTAATGGGTCACAGCACTCCTCCCACGATGGTTCAAATGGGTCAGATAACCGAGACGGTTCAAATGGGCCAGATGATTCAAATGGGTCCAATAGATTAATCCCGAGGTACTTGGATTGGCACAACCAAGAAGAAGCAGTCTTTTGGCCAATTGAGGAGCAAACCGGAGACTTTTGCTGGTTACATACCGTCGTCGATACGCTTGAAGGATTATATGCAATTACGCATGATCGACAGAGGATTAAATTGTCTAAGCAAGAGCTGGTCGACAAGCTATTTGGCAGCTGCAAACCTAAGCATGATTCAAGCACGAACACATATTCGCTGTCAATGGAGGATGTATATAACTGGATCATTGATAACGGTTTAAGTCTAGAACAAGATTACGGGTCGGGAAGATACGAGGGAACCTTACAAGAGCCAAAGCAAAGAATTCCGGGTCGTCCAATTTTCAATCTAACCGGAGTTGGAAGACTTTTCTGGTTTGAAGAAGTCCGTATTCTCGAGGAATTGAACTACTCGCCTGGAGCGGGAGTTATAATTATCGATCCAGCCCAAATGGATTGATTCCCTCGTAAGTTCACAACTTAGCTTCTCTTTTCTGCTTTTACACAAATTCAACTCGATCGATCAATTGCCTTGATTGATGATTTTATAATCACCAAAAATGATTTGATTGGTCTTGTTTGTATTCTTCCTTAATTTGTTTTTTTGTGTTTTGATTGGATTTTCATGTTTTATTTCTCGTGTTTTGATTGTTTTTGCTCGCTAGACACTTCAATTTATTCTCATTTTACAACTCCCCTAGGTTTTACAACACCCTTGTCTCTTCAGTAGTATTTATATATATGGTACACATTGGGCCGCATGAGATCCAAAATAATGGGTAATTAGGTTATGTTCTTTCGGGATTTAAACTCTTTGAATTGAATTTACTAGTTTTAAATCCGTGAAAATTGCATGGGTATGTTTTAAAAAAAATAATATATAAATATTATAAGTAAAATATAAACGATATAATAGAGTAGAATTAATGTGTAAAACAGGTAATTTAACTCCTATCAAATTATATATTATACAATTAGAGAATTGACCAAAAATATTTTTGAAGTAGCTCAACAATAGAAAACCTCTAATTCCCCTAAACTAATTGATCAATGAATAAGATCTTTCCATGTCCTACCCAATACAAATTGAGCGTTCGTTTAATACGATAATTTAAATAGTTACTATAACATATATACTTTTTAACAAATCTCACATGTTAACTTGGGTTCAAAAAGGGAGATTTGTTTCCAAGTCTAGTAGTAGACCTGGACCTCTCACACTCGGTCCGAATTGTAATGTTTTTATAGTAACATATTTTATTATAAATGTTTGTATTATTGTCGTAGTGTGTTAATTTGTTGAATGTTCATCATCATTGTATATTTCCAAAATTTTTTGGTTACTTTATAAATTTAATAAATTATAATTGTTTTTTTTTTACTAATTAATTTTAATTGGTCAAATAGGAGCTTGACCATCTAACATAAATGTTATTTAACTTTATTTAATAATTTTACCAAGATAATGCGATTTTTGTAACAACATTGATTTTTAGCAATTGGTTTAATTTATTGTATTTTATTATTAATTATTAATGTATTTTTATCAAGATACTACAATGTGATGATGTGGCTTAATGGAGATGGCTTAAATGCTCTTGTATTTATAAAGACTAGTCTTATACCCGTGCAAATTGCACGGGATTATTATTTCAAAATAATTCTTTAAGAAGGTATATATAAAATAAGTTTTAAAATAAAGAAATAAAATCTCTCTACATTTTAATGAATTTTAAATTACCTATCTAAATATTGAGTTTTAAAGTCATATTTAAATTTTTAGAGTTAAATTATAAATTTTATTTATAATTAACGTAAATAATGCATCAAGGTCAATTGACCACGTAGTTATTGTAGTATGATATATGCTTTTGTTAGCTAAATTTGAGTTACCACTTTGTCTTAATATTCAAGCAATTTCAGGAAAACTCAATTTACACATGAAACAAAATTATTTGGATGAAGTGTATAAAACAAAATTAATAAAACTGAATCGGCCAGAATAGCTGCAGCCTTGCAGGGGGGAAAATATTAAACTTGTTTTTCATTTAGTCAAACTCGTGCAAGGTTAAAATGAAAATTTTGATCCGTGCACGTTTTAA
>JAGPOY010002904.1:0-13978 GCA_018983105.1 Silene uniflora
AATATAATTAAGGAATTAATTAATCTATATCGCATATAATTAATTAATTATCTATTTGGGTCGCATCCTTTAGGTGTGACCTTAAGGGATCAACTGATCACCACCGTTTTCACGCCAGTAACGTCAAACTCTAGTCAGCCAATCGTTACCTATTGTGTGGATCAGTCGACTATATAATATATCATCCCTTGTATTCATTTAATGAGATTTATTTAATTATGTGTTCACACAATAATTATGCGATCGCACTATTGTTGAGGACACTCACTCCAATAGCAAGAAGGCGAGAAGATTTGGGAAAAGTGAAAAGTAGTTGGGAAGGTGATGATTAAGGGGGTTTAATGGGTATAAATAAGGGGAAGATCGAGGGGGAGAGAACCGAGGAAGTGGGGTAAGGCGTGTAGAAGAAGGAAAGAAAAGACTGCGCAGGATTTGGAAACTGATAATTTCCCGCTCAATCAACGAAGACGAATCTCGCGCAAAATTATGGGGCAAACTGTTTGGGTATAAATTCGTATACCCGACCCACTAAGGTATGACCCATCGGATAGAAGAGGAGAAGGGCCCAATCTTGTGTTACACCATACTGGGCCGCATGAAGAAAAAGGCCCAATGCCCAAATCAAGAAGGAAGGACGAATGAGCCGCGAACCGAGCAAGCAAGATTAGACACCTAAGGCCCAGGAAGCAGCGAGCAGCCTATGAAGGGTTCGACGTTAGGCGTGGAGGCGCCACGAGAAGACTTGGAGGGAAAGCCACCTAAACCCTACTAGGGTTTAGGTTCTATATAAGAAGGCGAGGAGGAATCGAGCAAAGGGATTCATTCATTCAATTACACACACGCAAATGCACAAAAACTCTAGCAACTGTACTAGCAATATTGTCGTCTCTCGCTCATTGTAACCGTCCTATATTGAGAAAAGCTAGTGCACTCCTTGGAAGGTATCGTCCCTTCCCGCGGTCGTTTCCCACATTGGGTTTTCCGCATCACCAAAAGGCCTCGTGTTATTTATCGTTTTACGCATCTTACATATTATCGTGCTAGAATAACGTCTAAGACCTCTTTGACCTAATTTCACCTAATTTATCAAAAATAACCAAAACAAATATGTCCAGGGTCCTCTGCACCCCAAAGTGACCTGCCAGGCCATTAGAATGGACTTCTCTAATAAACAAGTCCCTATAGAACCCTCGAGGCACACACAGTTTATTCCCTCTAAACAAGTACCCATCGTGTATTGTAAACTTGGACCCAGACCCTGTTGGATTAGCCTGAAGTGCTATCCAATCCTCCATGAAGTGTTGGTCATGTTTGTAGAGCTCTTTCATGAATTCAAGGCCCAACATTCTTTGTTGAATAGTGATGAGCATGGAGTGCCTCCTAGAAAGTGCATCTGCCACCATATTGAGTTTCCCTTCCTTATGCTTGCTGGAAAAGTTAAATTCTTGGAGGAAGTCAACCCATTTGGCATGTCTTGTACTTAACTTGTGTTGGCCATTGATGTATTTCAATGCCTCATGGTCAGAATGTAGAACAAAAGGCTTGGGTTTGAGGTAGTGGCTCCAGTACATAAGAGCTCTGACCAAGGCATAGAAGTCCTTGTCATAAGTTGAGTTGTTTAGCCTAGCTCCATTGAGCTTCTCATTAAAGAAAGCCACTGGATTCCTACCTTGTATAAGTACTGCCCCAATGCCTACTCCACTGGCATCACATTCTACCTCAAATAATTGATCAAAATCAGGTAAGGCCAGGACAGGAGCCTCACACAGTTTCTTCTTGATGAGCTCAATAGCCAATTGAGCTTGCTCTGTCCAAGTGAACACTCCCTTCTTCATTCCTTCAGTCACAGGGGCCATGATAGTGCTAAACCCCTTGATAAACCTTCTATAAAAGAAAGCCAAGCCATGGAAGCTCATCACTTCAGTGATGGTCTTAGGGACATGCCATGACTTGATAGCTTCTATCTTCTCTTGGTCCACAGAAATGCCTCTTCCAGAAATTACATAGCCAATAAACTTCACCTCCGCAGCCATGAAGGTGCACTTCTCTAGCTTTCCAAACAATTTGTTCTCCTTTAACTTCATGAACAACAATTCCAAGTGCTTCAAGTGATCAAGCCTGCTCTTGCTATACACCAAAATATCATCAAAGTATACAACAATGAATTGTCCCAAATAGGGCCTTAGCACCTCAGTCACCAGCCTCATGAATGTGCTAGGAGCATTAGACAAGCCAAAAGGCATAACAAGCTATTTATAGAGCCCATGCTTGGTCTTGAAAGCAGTTTTCCATTCGTCCCCTTCCCTTATCCTCACTTGATGGTAACCTTGTCTAAGGTCTATCTTTGAGAACAAGGTAGCACCACAAAGCTCATCTAGCATGTCATCCAACCTAGGAATAGGGAACCTATACTTCACAGTGATGTTGTTGATGGCTCTACTATCAATACACATTCTCCAAGTGACATCCTTCTTAGGGACCAGGAGGGCAGGAACTGCACAAGGAGTTAGAGACTCCCTCACAAATCCTTTGGCCATAAGCTCCTCCATAGGCAGGCCTATTAGGTAACATAGCGGCAGGAATAAGATCTATTTGGTGCTCCATTCCTCTCAAGGGAGGCAGACCCTCAGGTAGCTCACTTGGGAACACCTCCTGGAAGTCTTGAATCAGGTCCCTCACTTCATTTGAAACCAATATAGGCTCCCCAATCTTTTTGGAAACCAGAATAAAAGCAGGTTGCTCCTCTTGAATTTCTCTCAACATAGCTGATTCAGAGAGGAACAAGACTCCCCTCAAGTTACTCATGCTAGGACTCCCATAATCCTTGGTGTTAGGTGGTAGGGGTATGAGGACTATCCTCTGGCTCCCATGCTTAAAAGCATGTACATTTCTCTTCCCCTTGTGTAAGGCATCCTTATCAAACTCCCAGGGTCGTCCAAGCAATAGATGGCAAGCATCCATAGGCACCACATCACAGGTAACTTCATCCTTATAAGTACTCCTAATGGAAAATGGAACAAGGCATTGTTGATCAACCTTCACCTCTGCTCCCATGTTGAGCCATCTGAGTTTATAAGGGTTTGGGTGGGGTTTGGTCTCCAAGCTAAGCTTGTTAACCATAGTCACATATGCCACATTGGTGCAGCTTCCTCCATCAATTATCAAATTACAAACTCTGTCTAGAATAGTTCATCTACTCCTGAAAATTAAACACCTTTGATCCTCCTCTAAAGGTTACTGTTGTGAATGCATCACCCTCCACAGAACAAGGTTATGGCCTGTGTCAGGAGGACCCTAGACCAAGTCTTCAGCTGGCTCATCAGTCTCCTCACTCTCAGCTTCCTCTTCTGGCTCATACTCCACCAAGCCTTCTTCTTCCCAACTCTGGATCTACATAACAGTGAGAGCCCTCTTAGAAGGACAATCCTTCCTAAAATTCCTAAAGCCTTGGCATTGGTAACACTTTCTCCTTTCATCTACAGGGACACTAGTCTTCTGAACCATTAGAGCTTTCCCCTTGTCCATGGTTCCTTTGTTCACAACCACAGGAGCCCTTGAACCCTCGCCAATCTTAATCCCAGTGTAAGGTTTAGAGGCATGCACCTTGGTGTAGGTTCGTGGTGCTTCCTTGTTCATTTTCTCAACCATAAAGGACAAGTTAAACACATCCTCAAAGGAGCATAGAGGCTGCAACCTCACTTGATTTGCAATGTTATAATTCAGACCCTCTAAGAACCTAGCAATCCTCTGTTTATCTTTCTCACTAATCTCACATTGCAAGGTTAATTTCTCAAAATCCCTCAAGTAGGCCTCAACAGATTGTTCATTTTGCCTTAACTTAGATAACTTAATGAAGAGGTCTTGTGTATAATCCTTAGCTACAAATTTAGCAAGAAATTTCTTTTTAAGTTTCCTCCAAGATCTAATAGGCTCCTTTCCTTCTCTAGCCCTCTGCCCCTTCATGTTTTCATAACATAGAGAAGCATAGCTTTTAATTTTAAGAGTAGCAATCTAAAAGGCCTTAACATCATTATACTCCTTAAACTCAAAGACTCTTTCTATGTCTCTTAGCCATTCTAACAAGTCGTCTGGTTTTAGGCTAACAGAAAAGTCAGGAATGTCTACCTTTACCTCCTTTTCTCTAGCATCATAGATCCTTTCCTCCGTTCTTAATCCATCTGACTCAGAATTGCTTTCTTCTCCTGGATCCTGATGGAAGTGCCTCCTTCCTGCTCCCACTGGAAGTGCCTCCTTCCTGCTCCCACTGCATGCCCTCTTCCTCTACCTCTGCCTCTGAAGGGTGGCTGCATCCTTGGGTCAGGATTTGGGACCCTCTCCATGATAACATTGACTGCATTGAGTAGAGCATCAATGTTTCCAGCCATGCCATCAATTCTAGATTCCATATTAGTAACTCTCTCTTCACTCATTGGGTTGTTTTTTGTATTTTTGTTGTAGGTAGGAAGATGAACTCACTCACTCTCTCAGGACTAACACAAAGGTGGGATTGTGTTATAACCTGAGCTCTGATTACCACTTTGATACACCTACTCAGGGGGTAAGGTGACTTGGACTCTCACACACACACAAATAAGATAAAGGACGATGAACTAGAAGGCTCAAGCAAAGCACATAACTCCTCTTAGACCAGTTAACACAAACACAGGTACAAGATAAATAAACCCTGAACTAGGAGGCTCAAGCAAAACACAGAACTCCTCTTAGAACAGTGAATCTCAAGATTAACTCAATCACCTAAGCAAGGCACAAGGGAATCAAGCTAATCTCAAGCCAAACAACTAAGCAAAGCACAAGTAGTTGTCCGAGTTAAATAAGCAAAGCACAAGTTAACAAAGATAAAGGGTTAAAACTCTAGGGTTTTTCATTCAATCAAGTCTGCCTCCTTAAGGAGTTTGTGAGCTCCTTATATAGGCCATTCAAGTACATCTGGACCCTTGAATTTACTACAATCTAATGGCTCAAAATGGCCTTACATCATGCATAAAACAAATGCAAAAGTCTCGTAATAAGGACGTCCAAAAGGCTGGCAAAACAGACTACCAAAAAGCAAAAATAAAGGGGCCTTGTTTGTTTCCTGGAATGGCAAGGCAACTTCTCAATCTTGTGGCTTGTGTTTGGATTCTTGCTGCTTGTTTCAAGACTGGACATGGACTGCTAGGGCCCCTTCAACGTCTCTATTTGAGGTTAGGACCAGCTTACAAAAGTAAGGAGTATTAGAGCTGGCTTAACAAGAACAATGCTATCTGCTCCCTAATCTGGGCCCTGAACTTGTGAGCTCGATTTGTTTAACTTCTAAGCTTTATTTGGAGAACATTTCCTGGACCCTTTTGTTGCTAATGACCTTAAGATTTATGGAAAAGAAGTTGGAGCCTGGTTCCTGAAGGCTGGTTCCTGGTTCCCTAGAGGCTGGTTCCTGGAATGTTCGCGGTGTTGCTTGTCCCCTTGGCTCCTGCATCACTTCTCTTATTGGCCTTCATACCCTTAACATCATACACGTTTAGGGCCATCATTTTTCAGTGCTAACAGTATCAAAGACCACTTTTTATTTCTAAAAAATGACCAGGTCATTATTAACCAAAAAATGATCACTTTTTGGCAAAAACACGGAAAAGATCGTACAAATTTTTTTTTGTTTTATCAAAATTGATTTCTTTTCCTTATTCTTGTTCTTTTTTTTTTAACATAATTTTACATTATTTACACATGTGATTCTATTATTATAATGTGTATTTTACTTTTCTCTGTGATACGCTCATTTTCAATGATGAAAAAGATTTTTAATATTGATTTTTTTATCGGTTATTTTATCAAAATATTTTTTTTTTTCATTTTTCTTCAATGATTTATTGTAGATCATCTTTTTAATTTTAATTTTTAGTCTACTTTTTTATTTAATCATTTTTTACATATAATTGTCTTTTCTTTTTTACTCCTAACAAAATTCCCCAATTGTCTTTTCTCGAATTCAAGTTATTCTACAAATATTTTACAAATAAAGTTGCAAATGAATTTTCTAATAAAAAACTTAAGAATATTTTTTTTTGGACTTCTCAATGATAGGTGATAATAAGTTACTTTATTTAATTTGACATACTTTGTCTTTAAATGTCATGCGGTCTTTTAAGAATGTTATTCAATATTATAAAGTTTACCAAAAAAAAAAAGATAAACCAATTTACGAGAAATTCACAACTTTAATAAACAGAATTATATATTTAGATTCATTTATTAAATTATCGATGTATTGAAAAACAAACCACTAAAAAGTATTTTAATTTCTAAAGAAATTAAAAAATTAAAAGAAAATAAAAAATTAAGACGATGATAACAATCTTTACTTGTGTATGATTTTAAATAAGTTTAAATTCTTATTAAACTAAATAAACGAATACCAAATATTTATTAAATTAATCAAAATACTTTCAAGATTTTATATTTAAATTTATTTTCATATGATCTATATTTGATTAACTTTCATTCAACTTTTGTATTTTCTTTCTTACAAAAAATTAATTTTTTACGTTAACCTTAACATGAAATATCTTTATACAAGTCTGAAGAAATCTTGGTCACGGGTGTTTCTTATTCGTTTCGTGGCTAAGCAAATATGTTGCCATGGACAAAATCCAAGTCATGGCTAAAGAATTATTTGCCACGGAATGATATGTGGCTAAATATAAGTTCGCCACGGGTGTGACAATGTTCATGACAAAAATGATTATTAGCCACGACTGTAGCCTAAATCTTGGCGTATTAGACTTTTTGCCACGGGAAAAGTTGTCTCGTGGCATAAATTATTTCTAAAATATTGAAAGAAATTTCTCCCGTGGCGAAACAAAATTTAGCCACAAATTATGAATTCCCGTGGCATAATTCGTGGCGCAAGTGTCAATTTGTTGTAGTGATACCAGGGCTGTGAAGATAGATAAGAGTGGTCGGGGAATGTACGAGTTTAGTTCTCTCTTCAACCAAAAGATAGAATCTTTTTAAATTGATGTAACAAGTGAACCATGTCAAACACAATAGAAGCGTATCCTTGCCACATGGCTGCAACTAATGAACGTGAGAGATGTCGCTCACGTCAGTATCAGGGTGGCCGAGTGTCGAACACTCTTTAAAGTGCCTGACATCCTCTACCGAACTTCCTCTTTGGTTTCACTAACCCTGAGATGTCCGCAAATGGCTGATATACCCAGCAATATAAGTCTTCCAAATCTGAGAACTCTCAATCAATCCATCTGCAATTCCCATGCTTGGGATACCATGTCAAACGTGATTAGTCATTGCCCACAGCTACAAAATCTGACATTGGAGATCCGGTTTATTAGTCACAGAAACGACCCTGCCCCGACACCCATATCTCTCCTTTGCTCGCATGATGGGCTACAAAGTCTCAAAATTACAGGGGGTATCTTTGGTCTTCAAGCTTTACAACTATGTTCATTGCTACTCCAAGTACCCTCCCTGCTAGAGGTTTACATCCACTTTAATTTTTCTCTTAAGCTGATATGGTGTCCAGTACCAAGACAGTTAAAAAGGACGAGTATAGAACTCCCTCCTTCATAGTCTATTAATTTTGTTAGACTATGAATTGTATAATTTTGTTACAATTTTAACATTTTGTTACAGTTTTAAAATTTTAATTTTTGTTACCGTTAACATTTTAGATATTCATGATCCATGAATTGTATGTGTAAAACGTTCCTCTTAGTTGTCTATTAATAATGCAGTCTTTAAGAATGATTTGTAACGAAACCCTAAATTTTCTTTTATCATGTCCGTTAATGTCATTTTTAAAATTGTTGTATAAGACGGTCATATATGATAAGACCTCTCTAATTGAAACTAAACCCGAATTTTTTAGTTTTATTTTTTAGTAGAAAAATTAATATAACTAACTACCAATCACTTCACTTTCAGTTTTCACTGTTACTTTTTGTTTCTTTTTCATCATTTTACTAGTCTTAAATCCGTGCAAATTGCACGGAAATGCTATTTTAAATGATGTTATTGACAAATAGTATACAAAAAATGATTAAAATATCATATAATTTTAGCAAGTCATATTTGCAATTTTAACTTTGATTTATAAATTAAATATATCAGCAATAAAGAGATTGTACATTATAGGCAAAATAAAGAATCGTGATTTTAACTACACATTTCACATCCAAATTATATTCCTCCAAATCTATTAAATGAAAATACGAAAAATAAAATAAAATATCAGCACATCGTTCTACAATTTTTGAGAAATTTCATTGTGCCCACCTTATTTGGTCTATTACATAAGCGTTTATCGGCTTATCACTATATTAAATAGCATAGTATCAACTATCATATTAAGGCAAAAGCGTATGGGTATATTATAATCAAACTATTGAACTCGTGCAAACTGCGAGGATACTTTATTATAATCAAACTCGTGCAAATGAATTTTATTAAAATGATGGATTAACAATGAGTCTACGAAGATATATCTCGTCTATACCTATTAAAAATTGACTTGACCCGTTTATCTTAGGCCAGGACACATAAATCATGACTCGCAAGTCGCAATCTGATTAACCCTTTAATTAATGGTCAAAATTTGAACCCAACTCGATTGATCTGATAGGTCACAGACAAGACAAAAAGTTAATGATTTTTTTTTTTGGAAAGTTAAGTATATTAAAATCCTCAAGTATCAAGATTACAAAGTACAAGAGATGCTTCTTATCCTTCCTATACCTTCCTACATATACATCAAAAGTAAAAATTATACATGAATCAAGTTTATACAGAGAATATCACGTTGCTTAAGTGAACTAATCCTCAATCTTTGAAACCTAACTTGCATATCACTCAATATCTGCTGCACCAGTGCACTCGGCCTTTTCACCAAGTGTTTCAAACGAGCGTCATTCCTTACAGTCCAAACAGCATACAAAAGACCCACATAGCAGGCTCCAATGTACCTTCTCTACAAGTTTGTAAATCTTCTATTATGTAAGAACCAATGCACCATGTTATCTGGAAATTGTTCTGTAGTATCATTAAGCATCTGGTAAAGTAGGCACAGTCAACAAAGAGGTGCTGATGATTGATGTGACCGAAATATACGCACTTTTTACCCCCTTAACGATTCTAGTTTTGCATGCTTTTACGCACTTATTAGGGTCCATTCGTGCTCTTTACCTTCCTATTTGCTTTTCTATTGGGTTTTGGCTTGCTTGTAGGCGGAGGAGCTAAATCGTGCATAAATGGAGCATTTCGGAGCTAAAATGACGATATCCAAGGACCTACATGTAGAGGAGACGTAACCAAAGGCCTAAGTCAAGTTTTGGAACTAAGTAGAGAAGCCCCCACGAGCTAGGAGGCAACCCCGGCGGGTTTTGGAGAAGGACAGACCAAAAAGGAGCTGAAATGCATTGAACCCGGGCGGGTCCATCTCGACCCGGGCGGGTCCGAAGGAAAATGACTTGGACGGCTCCCTGACGACCCGGGCTACTCCTCACAACTCCGCCATGTCCTTGTGCGACACTCCAACTCTACTTAACCTAATCTTGTACTTAGTATAAATACCCAATTTGTAATAATTCTAGGGTTAGGCTTGACAAGCCCCCTTTAGGAGTATATTATAATAGATTAAACTTAATCTTTCAACAATTGTTCTTGAATCTTTCCATAATTAATAGAGTATTAATGTTTCAATAATCATTCTTTCAATACTTGATCATTAGATTAGTCCTGAATCTCTTGGGTTTATGATTGAAGATTGGTGACAAGTCTTCATCTTTATACAAGGATTCTCCTTTATTTATGTTCATCTCTTTATGTTGGTATACTTCTTAATCCCTCTATTTACTTGTTAATCCTTTGTTTATTCCTTGCTTATTCACCATGTTTGTTCATGCTAAGATGTTTGACACCATTGATTGCATGACCCATATGAGAATGAGTGAGTAGTGACCTTGCTAGGACTAGTGGGGGATTATAGGGAACATTAAAGGGTAAATCCATATATCATGATGAGTTGTTTGGTTGATTAAATTGTTGTTGTATTATCTAGTCTTATGTATGCTTTATGTTTGATGAAATGCTTGAATGACAGAACTTGCATTGATTCTCTTTTGTCCAAGCAAACCTTGTAAGATCGAAAACCTCAAGGCTTGCTAGACTACTATTCAACCTTCGTCGTAAGATCGAAAGCCTCGATTGAGGGTTAGACCGTGCTTAAGTCTAGTAGGGGAGTTAGGGTGTACGTGTGTCACTAACCCTTTTCCGACCCAAGGGTTGTAAGATCGAAAGCCTCGACCCTATTCTATTACGACCTCGAGCAAACACTAAGACTCATTGATAAGTGCATAATTTATATACTTTAACCCCCTATGTTAGCTTCATTTTACTTGATTATTAGCACTTATCTTAGTGTTTTTAGCTAACATTTGTACTTTTAGTCTTCTTTGTGGAAATTGACATGTTTTGAAGGAACATTTGGTTTTATGAGCTAAATTACTACAAAATGGACCATTTTATGTACAAGACTAAGTATGAGCTAAAAAATGGACTAAGCATGGAGAAAGTGGACTAAGCATGGAGTATGATCATGGATTTGCATGTCTAATTGATTGACCAAATGCAGCAAAAGCAAATGAAAGTCAACTAAAGTCAAGCCCAAAGTAGAAAGTCCAAATGAAATGTGAAGATCATAAAATGCAAAGGTGAAGGGTTAAGGAATCAAATGCAATTAACCGGGTGATTAATCACCGTAGTAATGATCAACATTGGATTCTTTGGACAATTAAGAGAGGAATTAAGGAGACCGGGCTAGAAAGCCACGATCCCGATCGGGACAGCCAAACCCGATCGGGACGAGTGCTCCCTAGTCGGCTCTTGCTCTTTCCTCACTTGTTTACGTTTCACTTCCTATCCACTATAAATAGGAAGGTGCATACGAACCCTAGATCATCTCATATCATCACCTCATTACACTTTTCATACACTACTTCACACTTAGAAATTCTCTCTAAATCTTGTAATCTTTTAGTTAATCTTTCTTTAGTTCTACATTATAATAAAAAGTTCTTTACAAAGTTCTAGCATTGTTCTTCGGTTTAGTTTTGGTTCTCATTTCAAGCATTGTTCTACATTTCGGTAATCTATTCAATAGTTTATTATTGTTCTTATTTTATTATTGCATTAGTCTTATTATTTCCTTTTGTCATTTACAATTCTATTACCATTTACAATATTGTTCTTATTAGTAATTTACATACCAATCACTTAGACAAATAGTAATCTACTTTTATCATGTTTAATTTATATAAAGTCATTTCTTTGCATTTCATCATGAGTGAGTAGTTTCATTTGTCTAAGGGATTGGGAAGCCATGCTATAAAAATGTAATGTAATATATCAACTATTGCGTTAAGATGATTCTAATCCTTTGCTTATAATATATGCTCATTTTAATTGCATAATCTTGGTTTAATGGCCATAAGCTTAGATTATATTTGTTAATTCATTTCTATAAGTTGTGAAACATGGACATGAATTAGACTTTGCATATGTTCGTGAGGTGGAGACTTAGTGCGAGAGCTTCTATGACCCATTCTATGGTGATTGACACTAATATCGATAGATGGGTGTCTAGCCTAAGCAATTGTATTCTTATTATCTAATCTTGAGTTTTGATATGTTTGTTATGTATAAAATGCATGTGTGGAACAATTACCTTAGACTTCTTTAATATTATTGTTGAATTAAACTTACAAAACCAACCAATCAAACAATCGTTAAATCGACCTTGATAGGAAATCACCATAACAATTCATCATATAATAACCTTTTTCCTTGTGGATTCGACCCCTATATACTACATTAATTTGTTGTGCCTAGGGTATTTTTGCATAGGTGTGCGATAGCCTATCAAATTTTGGCGCCGTTGCCGGGGAAAAACGGTTTTTATTGTATTTTGAATTGTGTTTTTCTATCTTGTTTTTGTTTTGTCTTAGGGAACACTTGTTCCTTAAGACCGACCTTACATTTTCCTTGAAGTTGTTGTCGTATGCCCAGGTCCGCACGTGTGGGAGAATTTGTTCCATTCGATTCCGAACCCGAGAGGACCTTAAGGAGAAGACTACGATTTTGGAAGGAAATTGAAGAGGCTACCTTGCAAGAACAACTTGAAAGTGCTCGAAAGTCTTTTGAAGAGGATATTCAATTCTTCGAGGAAGAGGTCTCTAGTTCTACGAAAATGGTCAAGCTATTCGATCATTCCGAGCCCACCGCGGCTATGCTTTCCAAGGGTATCACTACTACCCACATCGAGGTTGCCAACTTCGAGATCAAGCCCGCGTTCATTAGCCTTGTGGAGTGCAAACAATTTGGAGGTACTCCCTTAGAGGATCCCGATTTACATGTTACTAACTTTTGTGACTATTGTTCTATGATTAGGCAAAATGTAGTCACACAAGACCAAATTAGGGAGATTCTCTTCCCTTTTTCACTAAGGGACAAGGCAAAGCTATGGATCAATGGTCTTGATCGAGAGGCTATGGGGATCACAAATTGGCAAACATTGGCTCTAGCATTCTATAAGAAGTACTTCCCTCCGGAGAAGACTCAACAACTAAGGAGCCAAATCACTAGTTTCCGCCAAACGGGGCTAGAAAGCTTGCTTGAGGCATGGGAAAGATACAAGGAGCTTCAAAGACAATGCCCACATCATGGGTTGGATCCTTGGTTCTTGGCAATCACATTCTACAATGGTTGCAATGGCGAGACTCGTCGCATTCTTGACTCCGCCAACAATGGAAGGTTCGATCAAATCGACACCGATGTGGCGCATGCAACTATCGAGGCTATGGCAATTCATGATGCCCAATATGTCAACTCTAGGAGTGTTCCACTCAAAGGTATGAAAGATTCTTCTTCTTCTAACACTCTTTTGATGGCTAAGGTTGCAATGGTGGAGCAAAAGTTGGAGCTACAACAAGTCAATGCCATGTCCACGACATCTCAATTTCCTATTTGTGATGGATGTGGAGTCCAAGGGCACAATGCCGCTACATGTCAAGCCAACTTTGATGAGGTATATGCTTTCCAATCCTTCAAGAAAAGTACTTATCCACCGGGAACCTTGTCCAATACCTACAATGCTAACACAAAGTACCACAAAACAACTTTGTACCCCAACAACAAAATGTGTATGTACCCCCCACATAAGGTCATAACCCAACCTGGTTTTAACCAACCAAGACAACCTTATGTCCCACAACAAAACCCACTAACCACCTCAAGCGGATCAAGGCATTAGCAAACTTGAAAGCATGGTTGACCTTTTAACTAAGGCCCAACTAGATTTGGTGAGTCGACTAGAGAGGAGTGAGCGATCCCATAATGCCGCGTTTAAAACGTTGGAAAACCAAGTTGCCCAATTAACCATCTCTAGCACCCAAGGGAAGAAGAGTCAAATTCCTCCCCAAGGTAACCCACCACATGACACCGTTAATGCCATTAATCTAAGGAGTGGTTCATCTTATGATGGCCCCTCTAAGCCACTTGAGGAAGAGGTTCTTGTTGAGTAGAGGTTCCTTCTAAAGCTAAGGAGGTTGAGGTTGAGATCCCAAGGGTAGTTGAGGACCCCGTTATTGTTGAGGATGTGAGTGAGGAAGATGATGTTGTGGAGGATGCTCCTCCAAAGAAAAAGGTAGAAGTCAAAGTTCCGGAAAAAGTCAAAGTGCCATTTCCCCAAAGGTTAGCCAAAACTCATAAAGAGACACAATTTGGTAAGTTCATGGAGGTCGTCAAAAACCTCGAGGTAACAATCCTTTTTACCGAATTAATAACTCAAATTCCGTCTTTGTAATATCCCGTATTTTAGTTATATATATTGTGTGCGTTATATCGATTAATTATATTTATTAATGATAGTTACGGTTTATATGTGATGAGACGGGATATAATAATAAGT
>JAGPOY010002905.1:0-13977 GCA_018983105.1 Silene uniflora
ATCCCTTCCTATTTACTCTCCTTTTACACGCATAAAAGGATGAGAGGAGTCTAGGGTTTGGTGAATCTTTTTGGCCTCTCACATTTCTCATCTAAAAACCTCTCAAATTTCAACAGTAAAATTTGGGACTCTTTCTAGCAAGAAGTAGGCACTTCTCGGAGCATCTTGGGTGCAACAATTAGGAGGATATCTATTTTGATATCTGTTCTTAGGCCATTTTGCAAGGACCAAAGGTTGATTATAATTCCTATGCAGTTAGATCTTGCATTTCGTTTATGACTCGTATTTCATATCTTGTAATTTCGTTATAATCCTAATATGTGATGATGATATATACGGATATATTCCCACACTACCGTGCAAAGAGGGGGTCCAGCTAAGAGTAGTGGTAAACTATTCATGATGGAGAAGCAGTCAGCGGAGGACGGCGCGCAAGTCGTTACCGGTACATTTTCTATTCACAATACCCCGTCTTTTGTTATGTTTGACTCGGGGGCGACCCATTCTTTTATATCTAAGAGTCATGCCGAAATTATGAAGTTAGGAGAACATGAGTTAGTATCCGACAATGTTTTTATACCTTCGGGGGAGTCAGTGTCATGTAATAAGAAGTATAAGGACGTGTCGATGTACACAGGAGAGACAAACTTCCCCGTTGACCTACTAGAGTTTCCCTTAGATGGATTTGAGGTTATTGTTGGGATGGATTGGTTGGGTAGACATTAAGCCAAGATAGATTGCCATCAGAAAAAGGTGACGTTAAGAGGACCTAAAGGAAGAAGTATATCTTACCGTGGGTTTGTAGTCAAACCCAAGTTCAAGTTGATTGCAGCAATGACCCTGAAGTCTTGTTTATGGAAGGGATGTCCTATCATACTTTGCCACGTTTGCGATAACCGATCCGAGGAGTTGGTAGCATCGGAAATACCAGTTGTGAGTGAATTTGTGGATATCTTTCCTGAAGAGATACTGGGGTTACAACCGAAGAGAGATATCGACTTCACAATTGATTTGAAGCCGGGAACCAGGCCGATTTCCAAAGCCCCATATCATATGGCGCCAAGAGAGCTAGAGGAATTGAAGAAGCAACTAGAAGATTTGCTGCAGAAGGGATACATTAGACCAAGTGTATCGCCGTGGGGAGCAACAATCTTGTTCGTTAAGAAGAAAGATGGAAGCATGAGGTTGTGCATTGATTATCGAGAATTGAACCATGTGACTATGAAGAATAAGTATCCGTTGCCAAGAATAGATAACTTGTTCGATCAGTTAAGTGGAGCCGGAGTGTTTTCAAAGATTGACCTGAGATCGGGATACCATAAGCTGAGAATTAGTGATGAGGATGTGCCGAAGAGTTCGTTTACAAAGGGGTTATACACACCTTTACCCGTACCTACGCAGCCATAGAACGAGGTAAGTATGGACTTTATACTTGGTTTACCTAGAACTCAACGTGGAAAGGATTCGATTATGGTTGTTGTGGATCGCTTTTCCAAGATGGCACATTTCATTCCATGTCATAAAACCGATGATGCTACCAAAGTTGCTGAATTATACTATAAGCAGATTGTTCGATTACATGGTATTCCTCTTACTATTGTGTCGGATTGAGATGTGAAGTTCTTAAGCTACTTTTGGAAGACGTTATGGAGATTGGTTGGAACGAAATTGTTGTTTAGTACGTCCGATCATCCTCAAACGGATGGACAGACCGAGGTAACTAATCGAACACTTGGAAGCTTATTGAGAGGTCTAGTGAGCAAGAGCACGAAAGATTGGGATATCAAACTAGCTCATGCCGAGTTTGCTTATAATCGAACTCCATCTATGACAACGGGAAGAGCTCCATTTGAGATTGTTTATGGGGTCAATCCATATCTACCTATTGATTTGGTGCCTATACCAAAGAAAGATGTGTTGAGTTTTGAGGCTAAGGAGAGGCAGGCTGCATTTCTTCGCACTTGTGAGCAAATACGAGCTCAAATTGAGAAGGCTAATGCTAAATACAAGGAGAAAGCAAACAAGAATCGAAAACAGCCCGTTTTCAAAGTTGGTGATCTTGTTTGGCTACATTTGAGGAAAGAAAGGTTTCCGTCAAGGAGGAAGAATAAATTGATGCCAAGAGCCGATGGACCTTTCAAAGTATTAGAATGCTATGGATCGAATGTATACAAGCTAGACTTACCAAGCGAGTTTGGAGGGGTGAGTGCTACATTCAACATTGGAGATCTCTCACCATATCTTGAAGACGAAAATTTGAGGTCAAATTCTCAAAAAGAAGGGGAGAATGATGCGGGAGCATTGGAGTTAAATGAAAATGAGGTCCTAATTTCTCGAAATGTATCTCACATTTCCAAAGGTTTCAAAATGGGCTCGAGTTTAGTGAATATGATAACATGGAGGAACGAAGATGACGGGGCTGGATGACACGCTTTCCAAGGTGGCAAGGGTGGCGTGTGGAAGCTGAAGTCGGTCCTAGGGTCGGTGCTAAAGTCGGTCTAATTAGTCCTATTAGTTAGTTAATTTCCTTATGTTATTTTAGCTAATAAGTGTAAGGAAGTATTGTTATTTCCTTATAGTTTCTTTCCTATTCCTAGCAAGTAGTAATAAGGCAAATTTGCCAAGTTCTTAGAGACCGTTTTAGGAAAGGCTTACCCGCCTGTTTTGGGAAGCTTTAGGTCGGCTACTCTACTATAAATAGAGGGTCATGTATTCAGTTTTTAACACACAATTTTGGAGAGTTTAATACAAGAATTCTTGTTAGTTCTAATTGCTTGCGAGTTATTAGAGTTTATTATTTCGTTCTTGCGAGGGTTAAATAAGATCCATTCGATCTTGCGAGGTTGAGTGTTAGTGTGATTCGATCCTTGCGAGGTGAGAGCCACCATTCGTGTGTATCCTTGAATTTCTTGCGAGGAAGGAGAGTTTATTCACGTCATATCCTAGTCTTAGTTGAGGGATCTTGCGAGATATCACAACTAATTCATATCTTTTAATTGTTTTTTTTATTCCGCTGCAATATTATCTTTGAAAAGTAAAATTGTGCTATTATTTTACATCATTTGCTCTTGTTAAGTTGCAAACCAGAGGCAGAGGAAAATGTGGAAAAACTTCTCAATAACCACATGATAGAAGATTCAGTCCCTTTGCAAAAAAGTAACAAATCATCTGCAAAGAACAAATGATTCAATTTGATATGGCCACAGGGAGGATGATATTTGAAACTATCTTGTTGAGCCACCACCCCCATAATCCTTGATAAATATTCCATACATAAGGTGAAAAGCAGAGGAGAGAGGGGATCTCCTTGCCTTAAACCTCTTTTCCCTTGAAAGAACCCAAATAAACTCCCATTAACTGAGAGTGAATAAGCTGGAGATGTCACACACTTCATAATCCACAATATAACCTGCCTAGGGAAATGCAAAGCATTTAACATTTGCTCTAAGAACGCACATTCCACAGAGTCATAGGCTTTCCTTAGGTCTATTTTAATGAGGCACCTAGGTGAGGCTGCCTTCCTATTATAACTTGAGTACCCCCGTCCTTTGGGTTCGACCTCTACTTACTACTTGCTAGTTTGTTGAGCATAAATGTGTTTGATTGAGTGAACAACGACTCACTCATCACAAATGTACTTGATAAGCTATCGCACACCTATTCAAATATACCCTAGAGTACGATAATTAAATGTAGTATATAGGGGTCGAAATCCACATGGAAGCTAGTTAGTTCTATTAATTTGCTATGGGTAGTCTTTCTATCTAAGTCGATTAAAAAGGGTTGATTGTTGACTGGTATGAATAAGATAAAAACAATAATGATAAAAAGCATCTAGGGAATTCGGTTCAACATGTAAACGTTATAAGTACATATGACAAACATGCGATAATAAAACATTGTTCAATTGTTTAGGCCAATGACACCCGTCTCTCGACATAAGCGTCATCAACCATAGAATGGTCCATTGATCTCTCAGTTTAGTTCACTCAACTTACACATGCGAATGTCCTACTCAAGTCCCAATGCCTCTCGACTTATGGAACGAGGTAACCCATTTAACCCATATTCATGGCCTTTAAACATAGATTAAACTTTACTAAGCAAGCATGTGAAAGAAACAATATGAACAACATTATACATCTACAAGTTTATGTCATAGTGTAATTACTTTTATTACATGTCTCCCCTAGTCCTTAGACTAGAGAATTAGCTACTCATAATAAGATTAAAACTAGTGGAAAACAATATAAATGACATAATGAAAATGCAATAAAAAGTAAAGAGAGAAATAAAATACCAAATGGAAGAAATATGACTTGAAATGAAGAACAAATAACCAAAGAAAGCTTGTATTATAACTTGAATGGAAATGTTAACTATTGAAAGATTAACTACTTATGAAAATTACAAGACAGTATTAAGAGAGTTTTTGTGTAAACTAAACTAAGGAAAAGCATAACAAAAGGTAAGAATAATCTTCCTTAGGAGTCGTACAACACCTCCTATTTATAGTAGAATAGGAGGTGAAACGTAAACTACCATTGAAGAGCAAAGACGACCAAGAACGAGACCGTCCCGATCGGGATCACATGGTCCCGATCGGGACCGTGGCTACCCGGGGTGATTTGCTTAATTTCGTGATTAATTGCTTGAGCATCCAATGTTTTATGATAAATGCCCTCTTAATTCACCCGGTAAATGCCTCTAATCCTTGCATTATCTCACAATTGGAATCCCATGCCTCTTTACTTCACTTGGACAATTATAATATGGACTTGACTTTAGTTAACCATCCATTTGTATTTTATTGTATATTTGGTCCATCAACTTATAATTGTCCATGTTAATGCTCCATACTTGTCCATTTCTTAAGCTCAACTTAGCCTTGTACTCCTAGTGGCTCACTTGTAGTAATTTTAGCTCAAAAAGCTAAGTGTTCCTAAAAAATATTTTAAGACAACAAAACACACTAGAAATGCAAATATTAGCTCAAAACACTAAGATAAGTGCAAAATACAATGTAAATTAGAGCTAACATAAGGGGATAAAATATGCAAATTAGGCACTTATCAAACTCCCCCAAGCTAAGTCCTTGCTTGTCCTCAAGCAAGCAATCATCCCTATCATGTAAACCCCATATAGCTAACAAGCAATGACTCTTGTCCCAAACAACGAGGGCATAAGGAAAAACAATACATGGATGAGATTTATATGACGGCGTAGCATGGACAATTTCAAATAGACTTTTCGGCCTTGCAAGATCTTTTGACTTTTGGACTCTCACGGTACACTCGTAACTCAATTGTATGTGAAAGGATATTTTGTGAATAAACATCAACTATCCTCGACTCATGTGAGTGTGCCCGCAATCTAATATGGTAAACATTCAAATCATAAGTCAACACTATCATATGCAAGCAAGAATGAAGCCAAAAAGGGTTAGTAGAAGGCTTTTTTGTGATGGATAATAAGGGGACAAATAGTTATGGATTTGTGGAGTTAAAAGCCAAGCTAGTAACAAAACCATGATATTTGCTCATTCCAACCTAAGTACCCAATTTAGAAGTCAAAAACAATGTCAGATGACTTCTTTACATTGTAAATCTTAAGAAATTTCTCCAAAACATTGAAATAATCATATGAGAATTTTCAACTCTTTCTTCCTTTTTTATATTCAAGCAACAACACATTTTTCATTTCTTTTCTTTCTTATTCTTGTGCTTTTTCCCTTTCTTTCTTGCTTTCCTTTCAACTTTCATTTTGCATTCATATATTTTTTTCACAATGATACGGACTTGTAAGATCGTCTCGATTTGAGCTTCCCAACACAAACGTAGCTACTAGCTTGACAAAGGTAGGCAAGTTTATATGTAGCTTTTAAGGACATTAAGACCATGAAGGGGCTAGAAAAAGGGCTAAATTATCAATGTGAAATTGGCTTCAATAATGCAACCAAGGAAGTAGTGCTTAAAAGAAATGAATAGAGAACCATACTTGTGCGTTTTGATGTAACACACATCATAAGGAGACCTACTACTCGCCTAAGAGAGACCGGATATGGATGCATCGGTCTTTAAGGAGGCTCTACCTTACCATTTGTAGTTCGCCAAAAGTCAAAATCAAGCTTACTTAGTCCAAAATTCGTCGTCCATCTACTATGTCAAGACATTCCCATGTATGCATAATCCTGTCAAAATAGAATAGAGTCAAAGCTATTAAGCATAAAAGGGATAAACAAGAGGGCATTAGTAGGACAAGCAAAGAAATGAGCAAGAGATTTACACAAAATCGCAAAAATTCTCAAAAATTCTCATAATTTTCAAAATGCAAACTAACTATATGCAAATGCATTTCTCCCCCCCAAGCTAAATATCACATTGTTCTCAATGTGTCAACATAAAGATTACCAACAAAACCAAAATTATGGCTCATAACACATGGACAAGAGGTTATGTCTAATGGGTTGCAAGAAATCTACACTAATATGCAAAGAAATAACATACATTCTAAACTAGCTAGCCTCCCCCAAGCTAGCATAGACATGGGGGGTTGAAAGAGGAAATGGCATGAGTGTGTTTGAGTGTTTTGAAAAGGAAGAAAAATAGAGAAGAAGGAAGGAGAGGAATACCCATCGCGTATCGAGTCTAATACTCGTGCACCAAAAAAACGCAAATGACCTAGAACTCCACGGTCCCGATCGGGTCCATGTGATCCCGATCGTGATTGACCAATTCTGCGCATTTTGACTTTTCTCCGTGTTTGATAATTAGCTCCTCAAGTTTGATAGTTGCGTCCCCGAACGGGACTGCAACTTGGGACCACGTGCTAATATCTTTTTCACCTTCTTCTTTTCTTCCAACACCTATAAACACAACTCAAAACCATTAGCTAGTTTAAAATTTTATTACAAATCCTAATAAAACAATAAATTGCGGAAATTGAAAGACAAAAATAAATAAAACACGGGTTGCCTCCCGAGAAGCGCTGGTTTAACGTCCCGCACGACGCAAGTGGTAGTGAAAACCAATCAATCCTTGTCTTTGAGCCAGCTACTTCCAAAGAGTCTTTGCATTTGGGCCGTCACTCTCTTCATCCAAACCCACCGCTTCCTCGCAAGCTCCATCCGGATTTTTCTAGTTTGGGAGCGTGAAAAACCACTCTTAGAAGACCTCGTATCATCCTCTTTAGAACCCTCCTCCAAATCCTTTGTCGGGTCGTCTTTGAAGTGCTCTTTAGCATCCGCTTTAGCATCTCCTCCTTGATCATTGTCACCTACAAGAGCACAAGCAACAACTTCTACCTCCGACGAGTTTGTTAGTAGAGTTTGAGGCATAGAAGGAGTAACATAAGAATCTAAAGTGTTTGTTAAATAACAAGAGTCTTGTGACATGGGGCTCCTAAAGATGTTGTTCTTGCTAAAGATGACCCGGTCATCCCCCACTTCTAAGGTCAACTGATAAGTCCATATTTTATAGAGTTTCCCCTTATCTTTAGCTCACATTTTATTTGTTAATTGCACTTTTATTAGTGATTTATTGAGCAAATATTACTTTGTAGACGTTTTGCTTGTATTTGCTAATCTTTGTAGGAATATAAGCACTTAAAGGCTTTTTCCACCACATTGAGCAAGCAATCGGACTAAGCAAGGACCATGGCATGACAAGATTATAATTATTTTGGTCCAAATTACATTCCACTAATTATTTTAGTGGAAATGTAAACAATTGAGAGTTAATGCAAAGATCATATGAGAATACTCAAGAGGGAGCTTTAGATGCTAGCATTTGGTGCTAATTATCACATTCAACCGGGTGATTAAAGAGCAATCAACACAAAGCATTGGATCCCATTTACATTTAATCACGAAATTAAGCAAGAATTCATAGAATATCATGGTCCCGATCGGGACCATGTCAACCCGATCGGGACGACCCGTTTCTCGATGTAAATGCTTTCTTACGTTTTCACCTCCTATTCACTATAAATAGGAGTTATTGTACGACGTCTTGGGGACCTTCTCTTACACATTCTTAGTCTACATTTCTCATATTCTCTTAGTTTAGTTTTAGGAGTAGTATTAGTTTAGTTTATCATTACGTCATTTCCATTATAAACATTATTCCTTTATGCAATTTCATATTACAAATTCAAGTTATATTACAAGTATTATTTCCTTTCTCCATATCCATTTCTAAGGTAATTTATATTATGCTTATGTTATTTATTATATTTGTTTACATTTCATTTTATTACATCATGTTTAAGTAATTTACTAATCTAGGAATTAGGTGAAACATGTGATAAAGTATTTGCAAAATGAGTAACTAGTAAATGTAAATATTGTCTATGTTGTTTCCTCCGTATGCGTAGGTAGAATGGACTAAATCGAGAGATCAATGGACCGTTCTATGATTGATGATACTAATGTCGAGAGGCGGGTGTCATTGACCTAAACAATTAACAATATTATAACATGTCATGTTGTCTCACGCAATTACTTATTTACATGTTGAACCGAATTCCTAGATGCTTTCTTTTATTATTGTTTTTTAATTACTTGAAATCAAAATCAAACTTAACTCGATAAACCTACCAAGATATAATTCGTTTCATAACAACTTGTTTTAGCAAATCACCGAGCTCTTTGTCGATTCGACCCCTACATACTACATTCGACCCATTGTAGAAGGTGGTAGCCAAAAACCAAGCATCCAACCCATGATGTGGGCATTGCCTTTGCAATTCCTCGTACCTTTCCCAAGCTTCAAAGAGACTTTCCACCTCCTGTTGACGGAAGCTTGTGATTTGGCTCCTTAGTGTTTGAGTTCTTTCCGGTGGAAAGTACTTCTTGTAGAAAGCAAGAGCCAATGTTGGCCAATCGGTGATTCCCAACGCGGTACGGTTAAGGCTATTGATCCATAGCTTCGTCTTATCCTTTAATGAAAAAGGGAAAAGTATCTCCCTTATTTGATCTTGTGTGACCCCATTTTACCTAATTAGAGAGCAATAGTCACAAAAATTTTGCACATGCAAATCGGGATCCTCCAAAGGGCCTTCCTCGAATTGCTTTCTCTCCACGATATTCAAGAATTTCGGTTTTATCTCGAAGTTTGCGGCAGTTATGTGGGTAGTGTTGATACCCGTTGGTAGCATGGCCGTGGTAGGCTCGGAAATGATCCGATAATTTCACCATTTTTGTGGTGGGGGTGGTGATGATGAAATGGGTGAATTTGGTGGTGAATTTTGTGGAGGTGGATTTTGTCGGGTGGTAGAAATATAAGCTTCTTTCCCTTTTAGAATTTGAAGATCGTCAAAATAAGACTTTGTTACCAATTCTAGTTGAGAAAGTGTGGTAGCTTCTGAAATTTCTCTCGCAAAGCGTAATCTTCTCGACAAAGTTCTCTCGGGCTCGGGATAAAGTGGAAACAATTCTCCGGTTCGAGCGGACCTGGGCATAAGACAACACTAGAGAAAATTTAAGTAACGGTCTCAAGGAACAAGAGTTCCCGAAGAGAAAAGATTGAAAAACAACAAAACAATAGAACAAAAACCGTGCTTCCCCGGCAACGGCGCCAAAATTTGATAGGCTATTGCACACCTATTCAAATATACCCTAGAGTACGACAATTAAATGTAGTATATAGGGGTCGAAATCCACACGGAAGCTAGTTAGTTCTATTAATTTGCTATGGGTAGTCTTTCAATCTAAGTCGATTAAAAAGGGTTGATTGTTGACTGGTATGAATAAGATAAAAACAATAATGATAAAAAGCATCTAGGGAATTCGGTTCAACATGTAAAAGTTATAAGTACATATGACAAACATGCGATAATAAAACATTGTTCAATTGTTTAGGCCAAGAATGGTCCATTGATCTCTCAGTTTAGTTCACTCTACTCACACATGCGAATGTCCTACTCAAGTCTTAATTCCTCTCGACTTATGGAACGAGGTAACCCATTTAACCCATATAAATTCATGGCCTTTAAACATAGATTAAACTTTACTAAGCAAGCATGTGAAAGAAACAATATGAACAACATTATACGTTTACAAGTTTATGTCATAGTGTAATTACTTTTATTACATGTCTCCCCTAGTCCCTAGACTAGAGAATTAGCTACTCATAATAAGATTAAAACTAGTGGAAAATAATATATATAATGAAAATGCAATAAAAAGTAAAGAGAGAAATACAATACCAAATGGAAGAAATAGGACTTGAAATGAAGAACAAATAACCAAAGAAAGCTTGTATTATAACTTGAATGGAAATGTTAACTATTGAAAGATTAACTACTTATGAAAATTACAAGAGAATATTAAGAGAGTTTTTGTGTAAACTAAACTAAGGAAAAGCATAAGAAAAGGTAGGAATAATCTCCCTTAGGAGTCGTACAACACCTCCTATTTATAGTAGAATAGGAGGTGAAACGTAAACTAGCATTGAAGAGCAAAGACGACCAAGAACGAGACCGTCCCGATCGGGATCACATGGTCCCGATCGGGACCGTGGCTACCCGGGGGTATTTGCTTAATTTCGTGATTAATTGCTTGAGCATCCAATGTTTTATGATAAATGCCCTCTTAATTCACCCGGTAAATGCCTCTAATCCTTGCATTATCTCACAATTGGAATCCCATGCCTCTTTACTTCACTTGGACAATTATAATATGGACTTGACTCTAGTTAACCATCCATTTGTATTTTATTGTACATTTGGTCCATCAACTCATAATTGTCCATGTTAATGCTCCATACTTGTCCATTTCTTAAGCTCAACTTAGCCTTGTACTCCTAGTGGCTCACTTGTAGTAATTTTAGCTCAAAAAGCTAAGTGTTCCTACAAAATATGTTAAGACAACAAAACACGCTAGAAATGCAAATATTAGCTCAAGACACTAAGATAAGTGCAAAATACAATGTAAATTAGAGCTAACATAAGGGGATAAAATATGCAAATTAGGCACTTATCAGTACTCGACCCAGTTGTAAGCAAATGTCTACTAGGTTGACCTGAGCAATTTGACGGAAATGATACTCAATTACCAACGTAATCCGTAAGATAATACTCTTGAGTTTCAAGGGACTAAATGCTAAAAAAAACATTGAACTTTAGAAGTTGATGCTTCAAAAAGCAATTTAAATCACATCATCAAATATGCAATGTAGTTTCTAGTTAATACCTCTAAATATATGCTTAAAGTGCAACTCATAGCCATGGAGATCCGTTGCAATTAGCTCTTGCGTGGGAGTTGGCTGGCTCATATCCTTCCCAAATCAAAATGAAACATAAGCTACTAACACAGCAAGCAAAAGCATTAAAAAATAATTTTTAAAAAACCTAAAGAACATAAAATTCTTTGCTAATTACCAAAGGCGGAAAACATTCATTGGCATGCTTACGAAGAACAGAGAATCCACCATGAGTGCTTGTATCCGAAGCTGTTAATATCTTACAGAACGAATGCACCCTCGGCCTTTGGTGCTTAGGTCGACATGAATCAGGGATTTTTGATTCATTTTGCTGAAATTGGAAAACAACCCATGCTCAGAATTATCATCCCATTAGAAATCACTTGATTATCTATAAGTGAAACTACAAATACCTTAAAAAAAATATTGAATGAAGTTATTCAACACAACATTAATATGCTACTCTAGTACTCCGTACACCAGAGAAATATGATCAGGATCGGAGTATCTTACATTGCTTTCTGGGACTAAAGTGATATGGGCATAAACTTCGTCGATTTCAGGCTCGGCCTATAATCGAAAGAAAAAAAAGCAATATCAATGCGAAAACAACCAAAAACTTAACCAGTCTAAACAGCATCCACATCCCAGAAACCAAATAAAGGAAATTACCCTTAGACAAACGTCGAGAACACCACAAAGTATCTTAGAAGGAAGATTAAACTAAGGAATTTCCTGGTTCAAATCCTGATTTGTTGTGGCCTCCAACTGTAATCATTGAACAAAATCACACCAACCTCCAAAATTAGCAACTTTCCCACCAAAGACCAAACAGTGGATAATCACATAGCAAAGTTTTAAAGAGATCAACACGTCTCAACTCTTCTCTCTAATCATCATCAACAACAACAACAAAACCCGTAATTCCGAAATAATCAAGTAGTCTAAAATGAGTTACAGACTCACAGGTCATTAGAAACAACCCACTAATCTCCCAAAATAATTAAAAAGAAACATATGATATGGGTAAAAATAATAGAAAAAAACATGGAATTAAACAAAATTAAAGAATTAGGGAATGAATTAAAAAAGAAGGGAAAGTGTACTTGTTCCATGTGACCCTGTGGAAAGTAAAACACTCTCTCTCCTTGCTGAGGAACATCAACTAGAGGCCCTGCACATGCCCTCCATAGCTCTTCATATAGTTCATCTCCACCGCCACCACCTACATCATTCATTTCAACGCTTCGGCTTAAGACGATATAAGGGGTCGGAGGTACCACCAAACACAAGCACGAAAGCGGTAATTGGGCTTGTTTAAAATTGAATAACAATTAAGAACTACGCAAGATTAAAAGTTGAGGAAGAAGCTGGACCTATAATCTAAGCAACACAAGTAGTTTTCGCAACACAAAGAGAACGAACTATAGGAGTGGCAAATTGAAGTTTATGGGGATAATATAATAGCTCTACCATTTGTAACTGATATAGGGAGACGGAGAGATTAGAATAAATGACTGATTTCTATAACCACGATTAGGGGCAATGAAGAGTTAGCAAGTTAAATAAAAATTACCTCAACTACGGATGCAAACAGACCCGACACAACCACCACATAAGACGGAGATGAACCGCAGCCATACGTCCGGGGAGTTGGACAGTAGCGCCAGTCGTTTAAGCAAGAGTAACACAGTTGAGACCAGTAATAAGAGAGGACGGATATGGAGGCCGGCTAAGACGGTGGCTGACATGGGTGTCTGTGAGAGGTTGACGGTGGTTGGTGATTTGGAGAAGATGGATGATAGAAGTCGGGGTGAGGGGGGTTGGATGTCGGGGAGAGGGGAGACTTTTGAATGTTGAAGTGGTGGAAAATTAGACAGCATTGGATAGATTAGAGGACGTGTTAGTGTCCGTTTTTTTTTTTTTGCATATGTGGATTTTACATGGCATATTTTTGTCATATGTGGAATTGACATGGCTTTTGCAGGGCTGACGTGGCTTTATCTACATGTCATTTTTGGGGACCCTTTTAATATATTTTATAGACTATTACTCCGTATTACCGTATATATCTATCAAATGGCGATACGGAATGTCGTATGTCACTTATTATTTTTGTTCCGAGTGTAATTATGGAGCAAGTTTGTGGTACACGTTAGCTCGTAAGATGTGGATGGAGGCTACCGGACTCTTGTATCTTCCTGCAAAATGAACAAACGGAGGGCACGGCTTGGGGCCGTGCGAACTCACTCCGACGCTCAAGTCAGTGACTTAAAGATAAGTGTAATTGAGGAGAGATAAGAGAGTTGATACCAAATGATGAGAGAGGATCTTGTTGTATGTTGTTGTGTTTATGATTTTGATCCTTTTCACGTTGAGAGTGGAGGAGTATTTATAGACTTCCCTTTTTGTCCTGTAGTGGCCAAGTGGATGCAACTAGTGGCCAAGTGGACGTAGTAGGTGGAATGTCTGTTCTGCCCTTCGCCGTATGGACTCATGGCAGGCTGGCAGGCACGCATTGTCTATGTGCCCCGTCGGCTGGATGTGAGCTCGCGTAAGCGTCTCTCGGCTGGCTTGATGTCAGGCCGAGAGAGCCTCTCGGCTGGCTTGATGCCAGGCCGAGACCCAAGTAGCTCAGTGCTGTGTGACTTGAGGTCAGTGAGCACCGAGGCCGTATGCGTCCCTCGGCTGGCTGGTTGCCAGGCCGAGACCCAAGTAGCTCAGTGCTGTGTGACTTGAGGTCAGTGAGCACCGAGGCCGTATGCGTCCCTCGGCT
>JAGPOY010002906.1:0-13975 GCA_018983105.1 Silene uniflora
AATTATCAATTGAATTTTTTTTAAACATTATTAAATGATTTAAAGGGGGAGTATCAAAAAACATCGAATGAGTTGAATGTTCGTCCAAAAAAATACATAGTGTATGAATCCAACACAAGGAATAATTATAATTAATCTAACAGTATCAAATGATTGACAGGGGACTATCAAAACATCAATTGAATTATTTTTAACAGTATCAAATTATTGAGACGGGGACTATCAAAACGTCAATTGAATTTTTTTTAACAGTATCAAATGATTGAGACGGGGACTATCAAAACATCAATTGAATTGGGGAGTATCAAAACATCAATTAAATTTTTTTTGAACATTACCAAATGATTCAGATGGGGGAGTATTAAAACATCGAATGAGTTGAATGTTCGCCCAAAAAAATCCCTAACAGTTAGAGGTAAGTCAATTTTTGTAACCCGTGCAACGCACGGGCAAAAAATCTAGTATGATAATAAATGATACTTCGTAATAATTAATAACAATGATTTAAATTAGGCCAAAAATGACGATTAAGAACAATAAAACTTTAACGATAAACTTTAAGTTTGAGCCCTTGTCAAATAATTTATCTCAGTGAAACTAACGCAAACGCTAAAAAACAGAAAAATTGTCAGATCGTGTAGATTACACGAATTGACCTTGGCTGGTTCATGTAACATACACTAGCTTGGGTCAGTTCATGCTAACCTTGGCTCAACCGAATTGATCCGACTCTATATGACCCGAACCAAATGTTTATTGTTACAAACTAAACATTATCCGTAACCTTGAAAATAACAAACTAAAAATGAGTTAAATATGAAATGCTCGACCAAATCGGAATTCTTGCAAATCCAAACTGAACTCGACTCAAGCTGATCTGATACGAAACTGCAATTGAAACTGCGTGAAAAGTCACACAGACAGTTCCTTTCGTTTACTTCCTATATTATTTTCGTATCATGATCCGACCAGATTGACCCGCTTACCGTGTCTAGGCCTATGACAAAGTTATTAATAGCAAAGAATTTAACAGAGTAGAAGAAGTGGCCAGATATTTACAGTAGTAGTAGTACTAGGATCTGACGAGGAAGTCGCCCATTTTTAAGGTGACATCCTTCCACGTGATGTCCCTCTCCTTAGATTTCTACTTCTCTCTCTCTTTCTCTTCCCATTTTCTTTCTTCCCAAATATTTCCCTTAAACTAACAATTTAACTGTTAAATTCCCCTCATTTAATTACACCTACTACTCCGATCACATCTTCCCTCACTTTGACAATAAAACTCAAATCTTTTTCAGGTTCATTGGAAAAAACCCAATCATTTCTACCACAATTTTGAGCTTTTTTGGGTTAAATTTCACTTGATTTGTGTATTTTACTTTTTTTTTTTTTGAAATCTGTAAAAATTTAATAGGTAATCTAGTAATAAATCCACTCTTTTGTAGTTTCCCTGAAAAAAATCCAATAATTTCTGTCACTATCTTGAGTTTTGATTGCGTTAAAATCCATTTGATTTGGGTATTTGACCTTTTTTTGATTCGAAATCTGTACAAAAATAAGTGTGTAATCTAGGAATAAATCAGTCTTTTTCAATAATATTGATAAAAATTCAGTCTTTTTTAACTTTCCCTGAAAAACCCAATAATTTCTGCCATATCTTGAGTTTCAATAGCATTAAATGTCACTTGATTTGGGTTTTTTGGTTGGAAATCTTGAATAAATTAGTGGGAAAATCTAGGAATAAATCAGTATTTTTCAATAATTTTGATAAAATTTCAGTCTTTTTAACTTTCTCTGTAAAAACCCCAATAATTTCTGCCATATCTTGAGTAATTTTGGTTGGAAATCTTGAATAAATTAGAAGAATAATGGAAGATCAATGGGAAATGGGATTACCATCAATTGAAGATCTAACCCCATTAACACAATCATTGATTTCCCCAGAATTAGCTTCTGCATTTGGAATTACTCCGGATAATTTTCGAGCTTCGATTGATCTAAACAGGGTAACACACGACACCTGTTCGACGTTATTCCCCAAAGAAGACAGCTTTGATGCAATGAATTTAAGGTTGTTTTCTGGGAGGAGTGACTTGGATAGTGCTGGAAAGCTGAAAAGGGGTGATTCATTTGTACCTGAAGAGATGAATTCCGGGTCTAAAGATTCGAGTGGGGACGAAAATGGGATTAATCGGGCTATGAAACGGCCTAGGTTGGTTTGGACTCCTCAACTTCATAAGAGATTTGTGGATGTAATTGAGCATTTGGGGATCGATAAAGCGGTTCCAAAAACGATAATGGAGATGATGAATGTGGAGGGATTGACCCGGGAGAATGTGGCTAGTCATTTGCAGAAGTATAGGCTTTATTTGAAGAGGGTTGAGGGTTTAGCCAATGAGGGTCATTCTAATCCTAGAAGGGCACCACCCTCTTTTTTCGACTGTGATGGGTTTGGACCGGTTTCAACTCCAATGCCAATGCCATTGCCACCTCAGTTGATGCCAATTCCGATGGCTGGACCGCCTCTCGGTCCTTATGGTAGTGCTGGTGGGTATGGGCATTTGGGTTTGGCAATGGGGGGTGATAATAGTTCTGTCCAACCTGGATTTAACTGTGGGTTGGAATCTGGGGCATTCAACATGTTTTGGAATCGACAGCGAGGGTGATGGATGGGTTTGGAATCGACAGCCGACAGAACATTTACCCGACGAAATAAGTTGATGGGTTAGTGTCAGGATCATTGTTTGTATTCTTGTCACTAGGTACCCACAGCCACAATTCTGAATAAGCAAGATCGAAATTTCGAGTACATATAATGCAATTGTTTGTATTGATCAAAAGGTCTCATATATGGTTCTCTTTTTCTGAGTTTGTCCCTCATCTTTCAGTACTCGTTGATTTCTACTGTTTCTCTGTGTATGTTAGCTCTGTGAAACCCAGTTAAATCAGTTACTTCTGTATCTAATTTCGACCGCTTGTGTTACTGTAATACTCTCTCATTGAAATATACTAGAAACATTGTCTGTGAAAATGCTGAGGTTTTGTTGAAACATAATCCCTTGAGTATGACTGAGATGATAACAATTTACACGAGTAAAAGTACTCGAATGATATTTTATGTGAGTATGGTGATACTGAAACACATAACTCGCTGTCATTTTCCTTGCGGAATATCTATCTTCTTTCTTTTCTCGACTTGTCAAAGCAATTTCTATATTTAGCTGATTTCGTGGACTACACAGTCGGTCATGTGTTAACAGAATCATAAAGCAAAGATAATCGAAAAAGAAAATGAGAACTAATTTCACTAAAATAGATTTATTCTAATATCCAATTTGATAAGAATTACAGTACCATTCTAAGAAAAATCCCTCAAAAATCAAAGATAAACTATGCCAAAATATAAGAAATCTAAGATGTGATACATAAAATCAAGTAGAAGGGCAGAATGTAATGACATACCGAGGAGCATTACAAGTTTTAAGGCCAGTAGCCTCATCATAGGGGTGACTATAAGCCCTTGGACAAACCATCTTAAATAACCTTCCGAACACGGTCGGCTGACACTTTTCCCCGACATAATCGCCGGTACAACAATACTTTGGCAAACCGGTCGCCAAACAAGGGCTCTTGCATCCTACAACCATCCCTTTTTCCTTCACCTCCAAGCTTGATGGGCAACAAACATTCAAGTTCATTTCACACGCCGCCACCCCACAACCATCACTATCGCCTTGTCGGCTGCCTAGAGGGATCACCGAGATGGGAAGGTTAAACCCGTCGACCAAGCTGACATCGTAATAGTGTAGAGAGGATGTTGGGGTCCCAAAGGTCATTTCCACCAGAGTGGCAGGCGGTTTTCCACCAAGGCCCTTGCATTGCAGGAGTCCGCCACAGTCCCCTGTTTGACATGCACCAAGGCCGGTAGGATGGTCGAATGTGCAACCTTGTCTAGCCCATATTCTTCCTGACCAATTCTGTGAGACACGTAGGACCCGTCTTTGGCCTGATTTGAGTAAAAAGCCGCCTCCTAGAGGTGTTTCTTGACCTGCTGTTGCTAGGATTCCTGGCCAAACGGTGTAATTGCAGTTGTTCGTTACCATCAGTTGTACCCCATCTGTAGCAAAAGAGAGATAAAAAAAACCATCAATATAAATACCTGTTGATATTTCTTTTCTTATTTGAATGATATTACGCTATCTTGTCGTAAAAAGGTTTTACATGAGACTTTCGTACAAAAAAATTCATAACAAACGAGAATTGAAAGAGTGTATGGGTGCGAGAACCTGTTAGGGAAAAGCAGAAGCAGCAGACGAGTATCAGGAGATGCAGAACAGATGACATGATTAACGATTGATTAAGGAAATTTCAGATGATGATGATTACTTGATTAGTGATTAGCGTTCAAAATTTTGCAATGTTGAGAAATGAGAGAGGGGAAGATTTATAAGTCAGGGTAAAACGGTTATAGAAGAGTGGATAACAGTTTCTTCCACAACTTCCCTACATCACTCATCACTTCCTCCACTTTCCCTTACCTTACTTTTTCCTTTTTCGTTTTTTTAAAATATTAAAAAGGACTAATAATGGATTGATACCATGGAGAGAATAATTGTTTTGACTGAATTACATTAGCGAGTAAGTTGAAGTTACTCGACTTTGCATAATGAGCCTCTTAATCTATGTTGCTTGGGCTCGGTTAAAAGTATTCGACAACTGACAAGTTGTGTCCAAGTGTCAGATTCGTATATTTTATGAAAAAAATCATGTTTTTGGTCTTAAATGAAGTGTCCGGGTGTCCTACACACGTCTGAGGGTTCAATGTCTGCCACGGGTACGCAACATAGGTCTTAACAATGAATTGATACCATGGAGAGAATAAATTTCATCCGTAAGTAAACAACCTGGTTTCGGCCTCATGATAGCACAAATAATTGCCCTGCAACTCCAGTTTTCTTTCTAACCTAGCCGAGTAGCCGTCTACGAAAATATTCCAGAGCTTGGACTGAATGTTTTACAACACCTTGAATGATATTCGGTTCAACTGATGTCAATTTTTCCCATGAATAACAACTTGTTTCTCTGCAATTTCGCATGATCCACCAGAGACCTGCATCTCCCGATTCCTGAACAGTCCACTGTGAATTAGTACCAAAATATAAACAAGCAGCATGATGAGTGTCGAGTGTCTTGAAATAGACCGACGCCTGATACAATTGACGCGAAAAAAACCTGACTTGAAACAAAAAAAAAAAAGCAACCTGAAGCAAAGCTGAACCCAAATAGAGTTGACACGAAAGGATGACTAATTTGAAACATCACCTTAATGATCACGACCTGCAATGACCCTTACCTGTCTTGGAACCACTGACAAAAAAGATCCAACTTGAATCATAGCCCAAAATGACAGGCACATAGTGAGTCGAATGACTCATACGACCCAATTCGAATGATCTCAATTGCCTGGTTTAGTTGTTCCTTACGTTTCAGTCAACTGTGACGTCCTTGAATTGACTCAGTGGTTCTTTCATTACCTTGAGTGGATGATCACTGAGGTCTCAGAACATCTCTAGTCCTCCTACATTTCCTGTATCCGATGACCGAGAAGATGCAGAATCAGGTACTTTAGAGTTTAGAGTGTCCTTGAAGATGATTACATCCTATTTACACGAGTCGCATCATATCACTTATCTGTTCTCATTTCTTAAGCAAATTTATGAGTCTAGTAATCATACTAAAACGACATTTAACACTAAGCACGTTACAGTTCCGAACAACCAAATTTCAGAACTGTAACAACAGAAATTGATCAAATGCACAAATTGCAGCTTGTGATACTTAATATTAGCTCATTAGCAAGCATTTTAACACTATAAATTTATCTCATCAAACATAATTAAGTACAAAGGTTGAGTTGACCAATACTTGAGCAAATTCAATCCCCAGTAATAATCCCAGAAACAAATTTCATTAAAGTAAAGAATCAATCCATTGACCAATACTTCAGCATTTGCAACAACAAAGCCTGACAGGTCCATTAATACTCCGGTGAGTATCATCAAAGCTTCGACCTTTACAACAAAATAAGAACAAAAACGATAATTATTGTGTAAAACCGTCTTAAGGTATGAGACCGTCCTTTTTATATACGAAAACACTCACTCAGTGAGAATTTAATTAAAAAAGACCGTCCCACACTTTAAGACGGCCTTACTCGATAATCTGTGGAACAAATATAGGTGGAAACAGCTTAACATATTCAACAAAAGTGAAGAAAGTATAGTCCAGTATCTCCAAATCCCAGTAGTAAACCCCAAGGAGACGTTTTTTTTTCCCCTTTTTGTTAAAGAGACGGTTGGTTCGGACCAAAAACTCGGGTATCCAAACCCGGAAGTCTTTCGGGTTATTTTTACGAGCCGGTTTATTAGGTAAACCCTAACCCTTTGTTATTCATCCCATAGCGAACCGGATCAGCCGGTAAGAAACTAAAACTTCATTACCCACAAAACGCAGCGTTTTGGGTGAAATAAACCGGCTTATCCGGTTCTTATCATCTCTCCGCGATAACAAACCTAAACCTAACTAAACCAAACCCCGCACCTTTTCCCCCTTTCATCTCTATTCTTTTATCGTGGGTTCAATCTCAAAAGATCAAGTAAGTTTGTCTTCTGGTTTTGTTTCATTTATTTACCTTTTGTTTTGCTTAATTATAAAGTGGGTTTGGTTCATCTTTTTGGTTTAGTACTTTAATTGTTGTTGCTCTTGGTTTTTTGTTATAAAGTTTTGATCTTGTATTTCCAGTGATGAAATCCCTTTTTATAATCTATGATCTTCACTATTTCATGGTTGTTTTATGATTTAATATTCTGTGTGTAACACAAGGGTAAGACTGCGTATATCCGACCCCCTTATCCCGCAATTCACGAGAGCGATTGAGACACTGGGGTGATGCTGCTTTGTTTTTGTTGTATATTTATCAATATAAATTGGTGCTAGTTAGACTGTATAAGTTAAATGTGCATATTTTGATGAATGACACAGTTGGTATATTTTGATTGGAAGAAATGGCATCTGGGTTTGAGCCGGTACCCGTAAGTTCACAAAAGCATGATCCAGCTTGGAAGCATGTTCATATGTATAAAGACGGGGATAGAACTCAGCTTAAGTGTATATACTGTGCTAAAATCTTTAGGGGCGGAGGAATTCATAGGATTAAGGAGCATTTAGCTTGTCAAAAGGGTAATGCAGCTACTTGCCATCATGTTCCCATTGATGTCAGGGAAGCGATGCAACAAAGTTTAGATTGCGTTGTGGTGAAGAAGGGGAAGAAACAAAAGATAGGAAACGATATTTTTTCTAGTGCGAAAAAAGGTACCATCAAATCTCCCCGCCTTAATGACGATATGGATAGGTTCGGGAGAGAGGGTGGTGTCAGTTCTGAGATGCAGTTTATTGCTAATCCCGATCCCCTTGACCGAGTTGACCCTATCTCGATGCTTATGACGAGTCCAAGAGTGAGTTTGAGCACAAAATCCAAGGAGAAGAGGAAACGAGGGAGGCCTTCTAAGAATTCTTTGGCTTGTGTTAGTGCTAATAGTGGTGGTTTTCCTGTAAGTGATATAGCTCATATCGTTCCTGTGAATGGGATAAAGGCCAACCCCGAAGTGCATTTGGCAATAGGCCGATTTTTATATGATATTGGTGCTCCACTAGATGTCGTGAATTCTGTCTATTTTCAGCCTATGCTTGATGCTATTGCTTGCGAAGGAACAGGCATTGTGGGACCCTCACATCAGGACCTTAGAGGGTGGATTTTGAAGAGTGCCGTTGATGAGGTGAAATCAGATATGGACTATTGTTCAAGGGCATGGGCTCGCTCTGGCTGTTCTATTTTGGTGGACGAGTTTAGCCCAGGGAAGGAAACGACACTACTGAATTTTGTGATCTATTGCTCTGAAGGCTCTATGTTCTTGAAGTCTGTAAATGCTACGAATCTAATTGATGACAGTGATTTGTTGTTTGACTTGATCAAAGAAGTCGTGGAAGAAGTTGATGACAAAAATGTACTGCAAGTGATTACACCCAACGAAGACTGTTTTTCTGCTGTCGGGAAAAGACTGTCCGATACTTACCCTACAGTGTACTGGACTCCTTGTGCGGCTAGTTCCATAGTCTTAATGCTTGAGGAGTTTGGGAAAATCGAATGGATAAATGCAGTCTTAGAGCAATGTAAGTCTATTACAAGGTTTATTTATAATCACAGCGTTGTTCTAAATATGATGAGAAGGTATACTTTTGGTATGGATTTAGTGGTGCCAGATGTAAGCCCTTACGTCACCAATTTCAAATCCGTTAAACGAATGGTCGAACTGAAACACAATTTGCAAGCCCTAGTTACTTCACAGGAATGGGTAGATTCCTATTATTCCAAAAAGGAAGGAGCATTAGCTATATTGGATCTCATTAGCGATCATTCTTTCTGGTTGTCCTGCAACCAAGTTGTCCAATTAATATACCCACTTCTCCGAGTTTTGAGCATTGTCACGAGCGAGAAGAAACCCGCCATGGGTTACATATATGCGGGAGTATATCGAGCCAAAGAGGCTATAAAAAGGGACTTCAGAAAGAGGGAGGAATATTTGACTTATTGGAAAATCATTGACGATAGGTGGGAACAACATCAGCAGCTTCCTCTTTATGCTGCAGGCTTCTACCTCAATCCTAAGTTCTTCTATAGCCTTGATGGAGATATCCCAAGTACCGTCGTATCGGGAATGTTTGATTGTATAGAAAGATTAGTTTCAGACACCAAATTACAGGATAAAATTATTAAAGAACTTAACTCCTACAAACTTGCTGCGGGGGATTTTGGACGGAAGATGGCAATCCGAGCTCGAGACAGCCTTCTACCTTGTAAGTATTTACATAACAGTTAATTTTATATATTGACCACAGTTGAAAGTTTCATTTCTTCTTTGGGATTTTGAATGTTTCATATTGGCAAAAATATGTACTTGGTATGTCGGGCGATTCTTCTCAAAGAGTCTATTTATATAAGCAAATCATCTAAAAATTGTGGAATTAGTATTAAGTTTATTTTCTGAACTAAAGAATGGAAGAAACCAATTTTGAGATTCTAAGTGAAGGGTTAAATTTGGTAAGCTGGGCCTTGAATTTGAATTATGATTCACTCCACTGATGTATGATGGAGTAAAAGAGACATTATTTTTATGGTTTTCGGATAAGTAAATAAAAATTACTTCTTGAGAGTTGAGACTATAGACCTGACAAAACTGATTGACCCAATTTGAAGTGTATTCGATCAAAATAAGCCAAAGGTAGACCTGAAACTCGAATCCAACCTGGCATGGATCTGAACCCCAAATGCAAGCATACGTGAAATGAACCGACCCATATGACCAGTTTATCAAGCCTACTCTATCGACACTTCTTATTCAATTTTTTTTTGAAGTATTTGATCATTTGATGGTCTTCCCATTTTGGTTTAGGGTCAATTGGTGAAACGTATGTTTGGCACCTTATTCAATTCGAATTCGTAATTCGTGCGAATTAATTCGCGATTCGTTAGGCAATTAGCAAATCCCGTAACCCCTGAATTATTAACATTAGTTACTGTGAGCTGAACTCAATCTTGCGGTCTTGAGAAGTTTGTATGCATTGCTCTTGAATTAGTCTTGTTTGGTTACTCATTTCTGTCTATATTCTTGTGAGATGCAGCTGAATGGTGGTCAACATATGGAGGTGGCTGCCCTAACTTGTCACGTTTGGCTGTCCGCATCCTGGGTCAGTCTTGCAGTTTAACACGATGTAAACGTGATCTTATCCCACTCGAGCAATTGGAAAACACTATCAACAGTCTAGAACATCAGCGACTCAGTGACCAAGTCTTCACTCAGTTTAACCTACGCCTTAGACAAATGTGAGTGTAGTAATCTAAAAAGTCAATCAAATTCTCATATGAACCGGACTCATGATAATGATATCTGTTTTTACTAAAATAATATCGTCTCTGAGTGATTAATTGCATTTTGATGATATTTTCTCATAGGTCTCAAAAGGGCAAAGAGCTTGATAATATGGACCCGCTCTCGGTGACCAATCAATCCAGTGTTGCTTCTTGGATAGCGAAGAAGGAATCATGCTTAGAAGATCCTGGAAGTTCTGACTGGGCTGCTATTGAGCCCCCCTCAGTGAATCAAATGCGTTTGAAATCTTCTGTTGACGAGTTTGAAGAATTGGGCGGCGGTAATACTCGCACTTTGCTGTAACTTTTCCTCTCTCACCCTTACATTATATAGTTATATGTGGACTCGAGCTTTCTATTTTCTCAAGATCATAGTAAGTGCTATTGAGACTTGTGCGAGATCGATTCACATGTGACACCAATCCAATTCCTTGTGTATTCCTCATTTAATTTTAGGACAATGAAATGATCTCACATGTAAACCATCTCATATGAGTCTTTATGTTGATGTGCAGAGTTCGACGACTATGAAATTTTTGGAGCAGTGAAGGGTGAGGAAGACACTCTTGCAGACAATGTAGAGAGCCAGTAACCAGTAAACAAGTTCTATCACCTGTGTAAATTGAGTTTCTTGATTTACGTCTTACAATTATAGGTGATGCTCTGCTTGGCGTCCCTTTTCTATTATGATTGAGCAAGTAGTGTGCAAGTGAGAATCTCTTACTATCCTTGTAACCTAGGAACGGGAACCGGAAATTCACTGTTTAGTGCGACGGAAATTCAACTGGTGAGACATTGAGGTATTTGAATTCAATAATAGATGGGGATGTAGGCGGCTGCTCCCTCTTGGTTAGTTCTTAGTTTAGAAAGGCAGAATGTGTAAGCAGGGACTCCCTAATGCTAGAAATGTAAATAACTTTCTTTTTTCCCCCTAATTGCAGCCATTTTCCTTGAGAACTGAATTGATTCACCATTCCAATGTATATTTCACAAAATACTCGCAAAGTTCGCAAATTTGATCAAATACTTTTTTCCAACTGTTTGCAAAAAAATCTGGTCATTCATCTTTAGACCCCTTTCGGGTTTTTGGCAATGGTAGTGATTCAAGAAACAGATTACAAATTCAGTGGGAAGTTTACAAATTACAAGAAGAAAGGTTATAGAAAACCATCTAAAACTCTGATTGCACAACCAAAAAGTAAGTAATTTTACATTATAATCCAATTATACAAAGCAATTAATCTCTAAACAAATTTAGATTGATGTAAAAAACTTGAATCGCGTAGTGGCAGAATTCCTTTCCTCTGTTCTCTGGTTACCTGCCTTCACTTCCACCTGACAAAGACAACAAAGACACTGAACCACCTTCAAAATTCATATAAGAAGTAGCAGAATATGTATGTAGAAAATCTTCAAATTCTCCGGTACCATTTCCAGGCTTTCCTCGTTTGCCGTTATATCCACCAGGGTCAGCCACCACGTCTGGTAACGCCATCTCGCCTTCCAAGTATCTCACAACCTGCCTCATTGTAGGCCGGGGATCGATAGCTTCGGCTGAGCACATCAAACCCAACTTCAACACTATAGCAGCTTCTATCTCATTATAATCACCCTTCATTTTCGGGTCCATTACTTCAAGTATAGCCCCTTTCTTCCATTTATCCCAAACCCAATCCACTAAGATCAACTCCTCCGGTAACGCCTTGGGCTCAATGGGCCTCCTACCACAAGCAACCTCCAATATTAATGCCCCAAAGGCAAACACGTCTGAAGCTGGGGTTGGCTTCCCTGTTCGAGTCAGTTCTGGGGCCAAATACCCAAGTGTCCCAACGACCCGGGTAGTGCTAGCATGAGTCCCATGCTCATATAACTTGGCCAAACCAAAATCACCCAACTTACCATTAAAGTCGGCATCAAGCAACACATTCCCTGCCTTGATATCTCTATGTATCACAGTTTGCTCCCACCCTTCATGTAAATACAGTAATCCTTGGGCTACTCCATTGATGATCTTAAACCGTTGATCCCAGCTCAATACAATTGGAGGGTTATCAAATAGATATTTGTCCAAACTTCCATTTGGCATATAATCGTAAACAAGGATCAAATCTCCCCTACGCCGACACCACCCAAGTAATTGCACCAAATTCCGGTGTCTGAGACGCCCAATACTGGCAATCTCAGCCACAAACTCTTGCAATCCTTGTCTTGATTCATGTGATATTCTTTTAACAGCCACCTCGGCTTTGGACTTCGGAAGGATCCCTTTGTAAACCCTTCCAAACCCACCAAAACCAAGCAACTGTTTCTCCTTAAAACCCTTTGTAGCTTTCCTTAACTCTTGGTAAGGAAATCTATGAGGACCAATATCAAGTTCCCAAGACTCAATCACATCCCTATTCTTATAACACCAGAACAAATAAATACCTAATCCCACAGCAATGAAAAACGCGAAGACAGACCCTAATGACACCCCTAAAATCAACCCAAAGTTGGTCTTTTTCAATTTAGGAAGTTTCGGGAGCGAAGATAGATCAAGAGGGGTGGCTTGACCATCTATCTTAAAACTCCACCCCATAATGTAATGTGAACTTGCAAGTAAACCAGTAGAAGCAGAAAACCCAACATACATGAACTCATCCAAAATAGGAGAAAGGTCTACATCATAAGACAACATACTCCTAGTCGGTTTTCGAGACGACAAAGAAAGAGTAACATTCAACTGATTAACATCAGCATCATATTCAATCCAACACATAATTGTTTCTCTACTTTTCATAGTAATATTTTGGGCAGTTGAATTTCCATCAACATAATAAGCAGCAGTAGCAGAAGCATTAGAAATCATACTATTGATATTAATACCAACATGATTATCATTAATATCCTTAAACTCAAAATCTTGAACTTCATCAAACTCAATTGCAAACACATGATTAGTAAGATTACCATTATCAGTACTATTAAGTAATCCAAGATATTGACTAGGAAGAGCACCAGAGAGTTCTTTGCTAGGAGAAAAAGCGAAGGCAAATCCATGGCCACCTAAAGTTTGAAACTGAGGAACAATTGCAAAAGCAAAGATTGATGAAAAGGAATAAGCTTTTCCATTTGACCTTTTTACCCTTACTTTATTAGGAGTAAATGCATGCCCAAGAAGCCTTTTTGTGTCATTTGTCAGCTGAAGAATGCCATTATTTTGAATCTGGGCAACTCCATTCAAGCTTAAATTGTTACCTGCATGCTTAAATCCACTGTAAAAAAGCTGTTGACTTTGAGCAAATTTTGGGATTTTTACTACAAGAAAAAGGAGAAAAACCCAGAAAGAATTCATCTTTGAGGCCATTAAAATTAACAGAAATTGGGTTTTGAATTAAAATGAGAGTGAAGTAACTAAGCATAAGCATATCTAGGGTTTGGTTGAGGTTGGAATGTTAGAGTAGGAGACATTAGAAAGAGTATAGTGGCTGTAAAGTAAGAGAATGGAGAAACTGGAGGCTCAGGTTTCACATGGGAGTACACACTATATGTGTATGTCTATATCTCTTATCAACATTCCATTAACAGTGTAAGACCGTCAATGTCGTTTTAAATGAGAATTTGTATTTCATTAAATACTCCCTCCATTCAAATCCACATGACCATTTTCTCTTTTGCACACTATTCACCAGTGAGTCTTCGTCGTCAATTTTCTCTCAATACGTAAGTGAAAATATATTCATGTGGGATCTTATTTGATTCGTCTTTACGAGGACTTTAAGAATATCTAACTTTTATAATTTTTACAAATACGTAGCTAACGATATTTACCGCGTAAAACATGCGTTGGCAAACGTGAAAAAAGAAAGTGGCCTTGTGAATTTGAATGGAGGGAGTACATGATATAAATAGGACCTGTCAATCCATTAAATTAGAATTTAAGTAGGAAAATTAATAGCAGCACTAGCAGAGTAGCAGTCCATTTGAAGTTGATTATTTTGGTACATTTGC
>JAGPOY010002907.1:0-13974 GCA_018983105.1 Silene uniflora
TGAAACAGAAGCCACAGTAGGAGGTACTGAGGCATGACAGATACTACAACATTTAAAACAAGCTTGGTGATCTAGCTTACAAAATATGACTTAAGCCTAGATCGTATAGAGTCTTGATCATGATCCTTGGGCTTTACTTTCATCTTGATTGAGTGTTTCATACCTGTAGATAGTGACTAAGAGGAGACATGATTAAAAGGTTATGGACTTGGCATCATCAACCAAACATAGTCTAACAGTGTCCGTCACAAGAAAGACGCATTGTTGTTTTCTTTTGTTTTATTTTATTGAGCATTTGTCTATTTTTTCCGAGTTTTTCAAAGTTTATAAGTTATACGGAGTATTTTATTTTTTTACCAGCAAAACTCAAATTTTATTGAACTTATATGTAATGTTTTTAAGTTATATACTAAAATTTTTTGAGCTGAATGTTCAAGTGAATGAACTCAAGTAAAACTCATAAACTTTAAAAAAAATTCAAGAACATTATTATAATACTCAAAAACTACAAAATTGATGTTAGTACATCGTATGTATGATCCACTTACTAGAATTTTTCATGCTCTTAGTTTTAAATCAAATTTCTCCTCAATTTTAAAGTGTAATGTTGAAATAATTCCCGAGTGGTACAAAATTGTATAGACCGTTCCTTTTATGTATTTCCTTAACATGTTCTCCATGTCACATATTAAAGGATTTTTTGCTTAATGGGGGTTCAAACCTAAACTAGTTAACAAAGGAGGACGGGTTTGACACTATTTACCAAAAATGGGTCCATGCCATTAATTCTGCGTTTTTTTTTCTTTTCTGAAATTCGACATTCTCGCTGTCTGGGACAGCGAGAAACTACAGCGGCCAAAAACCAAAATCAAGCAGAATGCGGATTATATTGGGCATGTAAATACTCCATCAACAACAATAGGGGATGGAAAAACAAGAACCGGGTGAAGAATATATCCTACCCTAACTATATAATTCAAGACAGAGCTATAAGGAATCCCTAGATCAGTGTCAAAATTGGTCAGAATATCAGATTCTGTATCCTTTCCGAAAAGCAAGTAACCAGAAAAGGCTGTAAAGCCATAAACCGCCACACAAACAACAGTAGTGATTCTCCCCACACGATTCATCTTCTTAGGAGAACGTCCATTAAGCTCATTATATATTTGGTTGTACAATGAAGTGGCATACATAAGCATTCGTCATAATCGGAATTACCACAAGCAAATCCAAAATAGCCTTCTTAGAACTAAAATCGGGTGTCATTTGTGGAGCCTCACTCCGCCCTTCAACAAGCTTAATAAATGCGATGGTACAAGTAACCACAACAAACACAACTGCAAGAGCTACTGAAGCAGCTGAAGTCAAACTCAAAGAATCAATCTTTTCTAACGCACATAAAGGCTCTCATATTTCAAGAAATCCAAGAATTTCTAGGGGCACTAGCACAAGAAAAAATGCGAAAAAGGAGCATTTTGCTTCAACTCCCGCTTCAACATCTGATTCATTTCCTTCAAGCTTAGCTTTGGCTCTACTTTCAAATATGTCCGCCCTAACTAAGCTGCTAACTAACCCGTGTGTGTCGGAACTAGGGATGGCAATGGATAGGATCCGATAGTATCCAGATCCATATCCGTGTGTCCTATAGTGGATCCATATCCGATCCACATCCACAGGGTCTAAAATTCCCAGATCCATATCCAGATCCAGAGGATATGGACAGGATCTGGATCTATCCTGTATCCATTTGACCGTAAAAAAATCATTTTTCAAATATTAAAATATTATTTTGTAGGTTATATTACAATTTAACATACTGTTTTTTTATAATATATTACGAATTTTTAAAATAAAGTTGCAAAAATAACAAAATAAAGTTTCAAAAAATACAACAGGTACAACAAATAATTTTTTGCAATTGAAAAATGTTAATGAGAAAGAAATCATAGCTTAGTTTATGGTAAAACTTTAAGAAAATGATATATTTTACTATTTTTTAAACTTATTTTTTAAATTTAATTTTAAAATAAAATAAAAATGGATCCAGGGTAGGATCTGGATCTCAACTATAAGGATCCATATCCGGATCCGTTTATACGCTTATGGATCCGATCCATATCCATATCCACAGGATCCAAAATATTGGGATCCATATCCGATCCGTTGGATCTGGATCTCAGGATCTGGACAGGATCCGGGATCCACTGACATCCCTAGTCGGAACCCTATCCACGTAAAGAGAGGGAAGACAGAAATAAAAAAGAAGCCCTTGCTTCTTCCCCACGACTCCACGAGGCTAGAAACACAAGCAAAACCACCAAAACCACAAGCTTTCTTTGACCCCAAACCCCAGTACCCATCATTTGATCAAATACCCCTACACGGCTACATGATAAAACGGGATAACGGAGGACGAAAAAAATGAAATAGCAGTGACACATCAAAGTCAGCCTTTGACTTTGATAAATACTCCATCAACAACAATCAGCCACCATCATCTCCGTCTTTCATTTCATGCTCGGAACCGTAATCAATTTCTCGTTATTTTAAACAGCGGGTGGGTACGTGCAGCCCAATGTAATTCGCATTTTGCTTGATTTTGATTTTTTGGCCGTTGTAGTTTCTCGCTATCTGGGACAGCGAGATGCCGAATTTCAAAAAAAAAAAAAAAAAACGGAATTAATGGCGTGGACCCATTTTTGGTAAATGGTTTCAAACCCGCCCTCCTTTGTTAACTAGTTTGGGTTTGAACCCCCATTAAGCAAATGACCGAATTAAAAGACATTTAAAAGAAAGTTCCTGTATAATGCAAAATCTCATTTGTGACGGACTCTTTTTCATTACAAATTGTGACAGACTCAAATGTGAACATTTTAATGGAAAAATGTGACCATTATTTAATAAGTAACATTTTCTAAGTGATTACTTTTTATCTTAAAGTGGTTACATTTAGAACCGTCACACTTTATAACGCAAGTATCTTAATAGAACGTAGCTCACAATATCACTAGGAAAACTATGTTGTAATTTATCTTTTTTATTGATGTAAAAAAAACACCCTTGACCAAAAAACAGGAGAACTACAACATCCAGTATCATCCAAGGCAAAAGATGTGGCAGGAGTGGTTTCACCGACATCAATAAGGCGGCCACAGAGAAGTTCAGCAACCATGTCAAGGAGAAACAGCCATATAACGGCATTTACCAACACTAACTGCAGAACATATTGAAGCATAATTTATTAAGAACCAATGTGTGTAGAAATGTTGAATCTATAATTCTGGGATCTCTATAACATTTACAGTTGAGACTAACTACCAATTGAGACGAGGGCTTCGGCCTGAAGCTTATTATTATTATCAAAAGAAAACTACAAGAACCGACAAAAAAGAAGAGAAGCAAGAACTATACAAAACTTCTATGGCTCTATCCTATCCTACAGGAGATGATGAAAATGCCCCTCAAAAGGCTCATTGTATCTTCAGTTGTGCGACGTTGGCCCAAGGCTCTTCTACCAAAATCCCTGCAATTATCTGCCTGTACAATTGCTCTATGTGATGGAATATACCGCCTGTTTCTGCTACTAAATATTCTATTATTATTACTGTGCTGTACATGAAAACCTGATGATAGGCACTGGTTGCCGAGGGGCATCAGGAAGCGCCTTCTTATGTCTGGGTTCTGACTTTGTTTTGAGCTTTAGCACATGTTCTTTCAGATCTCTGCAAATCACATAAAAATGTCAAGTGCCGCTAAATTGCAAACTAGAAAATTGGGGAGGTGACAAGTAGTGGGGGATTTAGAGCAAAAACTATGGGGGAGGCCAAGGTTCAAATTCTGGACCCCGTGTTTGAAATATCAAGCAATAAACCATTGAACCGGAGGTGGGCTGGGTGGGCAAGTGATAGTTTACGTACTAAAATGTATCACCAACACTACCGGTTTTTATTCTTCCTAAAGCAAATGTAAAATGCCTGTTAGAATGGAGAGGCTAAATGAACTTTAAAAACCGGCAGGGTCCGTGCCCTCCCATAAGCATTCAGCACTACTATTCACCATTATTACGGGAGTTCACTTCAATAAAAGCACGTATAAATAAACCACGAGATAAATAAAAAGAAACATACAAGCATCGAGGAACATAGCAATTGCTATCTTTACATCTTCGACAATGCAGCATCAGAATAAACCACGTCTTTCTACAATGATGACATCCACCGGAAACTCGAAGACTACAGGCATGTGCATGGGAAAAGAGTCTTCTAAGAAGAGTGCATTTCGAATAAGAGCAATTAGTCTGGCAGCGTGAAGCATGCAATAAAACATCCAGCAACTCCCTGACCTGCAATGAGAATCATATAAGTGTAAGCACACGTTTAGCTAACTATCAATAATTCAGAAAAATACACACACACGCCCAAAAGCTAAAATGAAGGTACAACCCAAATTCCAATTGCCAAACTTGAAGACTCGTCAGATATTTTATTCCTAAAGCAAAAGTTTCTGACAAGTGAACCATACTTGTCTCCCATAAAAAACATTGCACCAGAGCCTACAAAGGCTCCCGTCCATGGCAATGTAAGGTGGTTGAATGTATGCACCCTTTTCCAAGTGTCAAAAGCACAAAAAAGTTGTTCTGGAATAATCCACAACAATTCCCTCGGCTAACTATTGTTTCATGATCTAACTATTATTTCATGATGTCAGTCAACAGTTTAGCAAGTCATTTATTCAGTCGTATCATACACCAAAGCCAAAGAATAGTGGGTTCTTAGTACTTACCATTCCAGCTACTCTACTTCCCACACCCGAAATAACAGGTGGGCGACAAATCAAAGTATGAACGTGACAACAAGCATTGCTTCTCTGATGGCACATGCTGCAAACAATAAAATCAGGGCACATCTCGCAAGTCCATTTCGGGTTATTAGCACCAATACACTTGAGGCACAAACTGCACGTGGTCCCAATACTGGACTCATTTTGATTGTGCAAATGATACAAAATCATCATAGAGGAGTGCTTTGCTCGACGGAACGTGTCGAACTGATAATGATTCCCCTGACAGAAGTTCAGGAAGACATGTCTGTTCTCTAAGAAACAATTGTTCATAATGGCATCATTATCCTCTGTATCAACAGGGACGTCATTAACCGTTTCCTGAAAGAGTACGTGTTTTTGACCACAGCTAGATATGTGCGACTCCCCTTCCCCAGAGTACTGCTCCTTCTCATGGCACCTGTTAATCAGGAAGGTTATTTCTCAAAAGGAATACGAAAGAAATTCCTACGAAGCTAGCTAAACAAAGACATAATCCACAGAATTTCCCATGTCATTAGCACTAAAATAGCATGACTTGCTGAAGTTTTAAAACGTGAGACTAATGGACCTAAGCTGTAACCGTAAAAGATACTATAATGGATAGAGCATATCTATAATAAATCTTGGTCTAGATATAGGAGCCACTTCAGAATATGTAAACATCTGTCTAAGAACATGAATCGGAACAATTCTCCAATCATATAAGTAAACTGTCTATGTTAAACTCTCTTTCCAACTGCACCACTTAACATAAATATATGAAACTTGACAAGCCAGATAGCTACCTTTCACAGAGCTGATAGTTTTTGCACTGATGACAGAACCTTCTCTTCCCTGACAATATGACTTCATGACAGTGACTACAAACATACTGTAGGTAAACAATGATGAAGTCTTCTTTGGCAGACGAAATACTTTGCGCTAGCTGTCAAAAAGAAAAACAATAACAATAACAAAAGATTAGGAATGTTGAAACGGTGCAGAAGAATGATCAAGATATCAAAAAAAAGTAATGTTGTGAGGTATGATAGTCAACACGAACAGTCTTCACAATTTTTTTTTTTTAAAAAAGAAAGAAAGAAGAATAGATATCAAGGCAGGATGCGGAAAAAATACCAATTTAACTTAACATGATCTTCAAACCATCAAGCTATTAACTAATACCCAATAGCCCAAGCTAAAGTATCAAAGAGGAAGACAAACTAACCGCTTGCATTAATAGGATGTCTTTCGCCTCACGAGCAGAAGGATTTGTATGACCCATAGCTTTGAGACTCCTTCGAGTCATTTTTTTTATCTGCTTTTCAGGGTCTCCTCCACTTTCAAGCTCGATTTTCTTAATCATATTCTCAGCAACACCAGACCAGTAATCACCCTCAAAGTAAGGCAGTCTCGCAGCTGTAACTTTAGTATTGCATTCTCCATTAGGCACAAAAAACTTCTCATATAAATTTGAGAAGTTAACAACAATTTTCTCTTCTGTTGCCTTTTTCAGCATAGTTTGATACCTAAATATTTAAAACAGCCTTTTTCAGCACTCAAGAGACAAAAGAATGCATGGCAAAAACAGCAAATAAACTTGAACATACAGGCAAATCAGATATCTTTGTCATAGCTCAGACAACAAAGCAATCAACCAACTTCTATACAAATCCATTTTAAAGTACAGCGCACATCACCAAAAAAACACCTTTCATTCCCGTTCTATTGTCCCCATTTGACTTAGAGTAAGTGAAAAGATGTCACCTTTGACCATTACTTTTTCACAATATAAATAGGTACAGCTCTTTCCAAATAAAAATACCAAAATAATTGTTCTACAAAATCAATGTGACTAATTTTACCTTAACTTTTACAAATATTTGGAGAAATTAATGGTCAAATGAAGACAAGAAAAATAAGATGGAGACAATCATGATGGCATAAGAGCATCAGAGGGAGGAATACCATTGGCGAAGCTTATCGGGCCTTGGTGTTTTCTGTGTCTCTGGATGACAGTAGAGGATATAGTCTTCACCCTTCACAGGTGGACATGCCCAGATATAGCAGGTTGCAAATCCCCTTCTCTTGCAATAATCAAGATATCCAACCTAACAAACAATCATACATCAAACATATAAGAATTTCAAAAATATATCCTGTTCTAATAATAATCCCAAACACTCTGAATTGAGAAGCAAATAATATTTCAGAAAGCATACCAAAATTTCATGATAAACAAAGGTTCGAAGAGCTTCTCCTTTCAATGTTCTGATATCAGGCCTAAAGTACTTCACAGAATCGAGGTAGGAGATATAGACACATCTCTGATTAGGCAGGCTACAGTCTGACCCGAACTCTTGGACATACATTGCAAAGAGGCACACATCTACTCCTTCAATCCTTTGAAATAAAAGAATCACCTAAAGCAGAGATGTTAACAATTAGACATGACGCAGTAACAAACAACTCAGAAATTAAAAGCAGGTCAGTTCTTCAAGAATGCACTTAAATTTTTTTAAAAAAATATCCCTCTAACAATTCAATGACAAAGTTACAAGTCCATATATTATACTCCATAAATGAAAATTTCACAAAATAATGCAACCTTTCACAATTCACAAAGTTGATCAAATATTTCCATCTTGCTAATAAAAATTATCCACCTTCGCAAGTAAGCATCTAGATCGTATACATCAAGATCATAGAAAGAATCAAATATTTAAAGCTTGCTTACGGAAGTACTCCCGCGGTAGACTTTTGGAACCAAAACGAATCATTCTCCTTGTATTTTTTTGTCTACAGAAAACGAATTCGAGAATCTTGGTGCATTTTCTGAATTTAGAGTTCCTTTTTTTATGAATCACAAAAGGGTTGATAATTTTGTAAGATCGTCAAAAGACGGGATTAATTTTGTCGATTTTTACACACAGTGGACGCCATGATGAAAATAAATGTCATGAGACCTTCAAATGTTTAAGATGTTGACATGACTCAGAATTCCGCACAATTAAATGTAAACAAGAAAAGGCGATGTACTCCCTCCATTCATGTCAATTCCATACACTTTTTATTCATATGTGAGGTATATTTTAATCAAATGAATGGAGGGAGTAAATACTAAGCATTATATTCCAGCAACAAAAATTGTGAAAAAGAGATACTTTTGATCTGTAAGGGAACTCTGCGGGATAATTCTTCTCCGGAAATATATCCAAAAACTGCTGCTTGACTTTCAACCTTTTGTCAACAGACGATACCACCCTTACAACGAGATCAGCAGGCTGTGCAACCTAGAAGCAAATGAACAAACACAATTCAAAACATTTTCGATTGAGTTTGAACTATCTAAATATGACGAATACATGGGGGACAGAACAAGCCAAAAGGAACAGGACAAAGGCAACAGGGTGCTTATAGACACTTAAGTCTTATAAGTGTCAAGCTCACCTCTTCAGGTTTGTTTCCTTCAGCCTTGGCCCTCTCTTCTCTTTCTTGGTTGAGACGTCTGAATAGCCTTCGCTCAAGATGATCGCTTAGTAATGTTCGAGGAAGGTTGCTCGCATCCAAAGAAGTTGTCCGTGGTAGAGTCACTCCTTTCCCAATTCCTAGGTCTTCTAAGTGGCATTTCGGACAAATATACTCTACTTTACCTCCCAGGTCCCTTTTGTCATTAAACAGGGCACATATCTGGTGTTGCCATCCTTCACATTTATCACACTGGACCCACTGTAAAGACAACCCCAAAATTATGAGATACAAAGAAAAACATGGAGAGGTCCTTATTGCATAGTGAAATAGTACTCACCGATTCATCAGTCACTAGATTGTTCTTTCTGAGCTCCAGAATGTTCTTAGAAATAGAGAATCCGTAAAATGTGATGTTACCACCACGGCACCTGTGAAAGCATCGGGTACAAAAGCAAAACTGTGCTCGATCATCGTTTGTGGAGTAATATGACTGATAATTCTTTACACGTACCCCACAAGCTGAACAATAAATCGGCATAGGGGGGAATGAAAGTCTCTCCGAAGTACACAACTGGCAGACGTTCTCATTAAGAGAACTGGTAACGGCACTTCCCGCTACTTCTTCAATTAGGGCCTGTAACAAAGCACATGATGGGGATGCCAGTTTTAAAACAAGGTAGAAGTAAACATGAAAATTCATTGTCTTGTATGCAATTGTCTATAAATCAAACGATGATTAGGCTAGAACTATACTAAGTTATCTTGTGCTAGAACCCGGGTGATAGTAGCAACCTGAAAGTGATTCGGCAAAAACGAACCAAAGATGAAGTGACCCCAATTCACCCGAGGAAGAGTCAAATGCTAAGACTACTGAAACCTTCCCATTCATATTTCAGCATGCTTGGGCAATTGCATAGGATTAACTATAAGAAGTCAAGTACATATCATTGCTCAAAGAAGGGAACAGAAAAAAAATAAAAAAGAGATAAAGGATGAACCTGGTCTGCTTTCTGCCTGAGACCAAACATATGTTGTTTGATTTCCTCTTCTGTAAAATAATCAATAAGGCTGATGCCATCTACTTTTTGTTTTTCAGATTTCATTTCAGTCAAGGAAGCAATACAACCTACTTCCTTAGGCTCAATTATTTCTGAATCATTCCTTGTTATAGCATCCTTGCCTTGAGTAACATTCTTGTCTTCACAGAAGCTGACAACTGACTTAAGAGGTAATATGCAAGAGATATCAGCGCCCATATCTTTCAACTCATGGGGTGATGCAGGTTTCATATCCTTCTCCTGTAAATCAACAGATACACTTTCAGCAGGTCCAGTCACATCATCCGAATTGCTTCCCGGTACAGTACCCAGGGTCTGGTAGCCAGCTTGGCCAACCATAGCATGATCATCAGCATGAGAACCAACGATTTCAATACTAGCCTCCGGATTGTCAGAAGTAACCATTGGGGACCCCAAGTCAGCATTAAAAGGTCCTGAAAGACCACTAGGATCCACTGATGACCCCGAAACATCACAGGGTGATGAAGGGTTCAACCTCCTACATTTTGCAGGAATCAACAAGTCTCCAGATGTATCACGGCCGACAGTGTTACCAAAATTAGTATCATGTGTTCTTACAGCAGGTGCACAGATACCACAGTCAAAAGAGCCACAATTGTCAAAATGAGATAGCGCCATCCTACTATTCTCACAACTACACGCCTCAACATTGCAGTTTTGAGAATGCCAAAATTCCAGAAATGGAAGCTTATGCTCAAAACAATTCTTTTTGTATAAAATGTAACAGGAAAGAAGCTTATCAATGGAACGACGTTGCATGTCACTAAGCGGTAGAGGGTTTGTGCAAGCATCTTGAAAAGCATAGAAGTTTTTATTTTGGCCCGACATTCTATCCAAAGGATCCAGCTTCCCAGAACAGCGATCGTCATACTGTAACTTTGGTTGAAACAACTGTTCTTCAAACTGTCGAGGTTCCAGCAATGGCTGTTGCACCTTCCCATTGGGTCCATTATTATTAAAAATGGTAGAAGCTTCAACCATCGGAATTTCCCCGTATATAGATGGCGTTTGCACAGATGGAGAACTCTGGTTACTTGAGATAATTAAATTCAAATCACCTGGATAATATTATAGAACATATGACTGAATGAGACTAGCATCAGGAGAATATAAGCATACAACATAACTAAAATAATTATTACAATTCAACACTAAAAAAGGTTACTCAGACAAAGCAACACATAACTACACCTGTGCAACAAGAGTACCAAGCGGTTTTAAACAATCCGTATCTTACATCAACAAGTAACCTTTTAATTCACAACTGAAGTATCTTGGAAAAATAATAGCATAAATGAATGTATGATCAGTCTAGATATACGCTACAAATAACCATTTTTGCTACTAAAATCTTAATCTTAATCAAATAAGAATGACCTACAAAAAAACACAACATAAAGATCAATACGAGACAATAAAAACAGGCAAGAAGAAAAATCAAAAAAGGTTACAAAAGCATTATGAAGAGATGTAACCAGAAAGCACACCTTCGTTGAAATAGCGAGAGTTGTTGCAATGACTTTCAAAAGATGCCTCCGAATCATACTGTAAAACACTTCCAGAAAATGTGGGCCCACTGCTATCAACAGGATAACCACAAGAAAATCCTTCCCTGGGAGAACAAATCATGGGTAGCATATGTTCAGAGAGCGGCAAAGTCGCACTGAAACTACGCTTCCTTGATTCTGCAATAACACATACTCAATACATGAGTCCCTGACATTGTGAGCAGAGATGCGGAAATTCAGTCATTAATATTGCAAAAAGAGAAGGTATTCACATACCGTGAAAACTAACTTTTGCCACAGGGCTCACGCCAGTTGTAGGGTAAGGTCGACTCAAATTATCGGGACACGCCAAGTTACTGCCAGTGTCAGCACTGACGGGGAAATCAGGAACGCTACGATTAAAACTGTTACCAAAATCACTCTTCATCATCCTGACAGTAGGTGCGGTAGTATATAGAGTTGGCAAATTGGTGTCGTGCATAACTCTTTGCTGATTAGATTTGACCTCATGCCACTTTTGCATAATCAAAATTCCTACACGATCCAAAAGCTTAACTTGATCCACGTAATCCTCCTGCAACAAGACAAATAAAAAGTCTAAGCCACTAAACAAACTACTAAAATAATGTAAAACTCCTAAAACGCTGAATGGTGCGGAACTGAACATTTGCAGAATTGCAGTTTTGCATAGTCTTCAAAGCTAGCACTGAACAAAGTAATAGATGAGAAAAGTTCTGAACAAAGAGTCATGCGGTTTTGTATCATTCTGAATCACAGGCCTAAGAGAAAAAGTATTTAAAACACTTTGCAACGGATGGAGGACCAATTTGTCATCAAGTGTCTCAAAGATGTTATGTCACCAAGTACTGATTTCTTCAGTGCCCAAAAAAATATTTTTAAACGCCGATTACAACGTTGCAGGCTCACTATGGCGTAAATTTAAGGGCCATGCACTATTATATCCACCGTATGTGCGTGATTCCTGCTAAAGAGGGCTGAAGCATGAATGCATGACCCTTTCCATGTTATATTGAGTTTGATACAAAAAACCAGAGTTGCACTGTACATTGTACACATACTCCCTCCCATTCATAATAAGTGTCCCATTTCATTCCCTCCTATTCATAATAAGTGTCCCATTGTTTGAATATATGAGTGTAGTATTTTAATAAAATGAGACACTTATTATGAATAGGAGGGAATGAAATGGGACACTTATTATGAATGGGAGGGAGTAAAAAACAAACACCAGTCCACCAAAAAAAAGAGCTCCAAACATATACAGATAACAGACCTGAGAGATAGCGTCCAAGAATATTTGATTCTCTAGACTTGAAGCAAGCTGGGGAATTGCCATCATGAAATCACGAGATGCATTTTGTGCAAGGTGCATTTGACTGCAAAAGATTGAAAGATTAAAACTTAACTTCAAACTTGTTTTCACTATAACAATGATAAGAACGGTAACAAAATCAAAAGCTTAAAAGCGAATACAAGCATGCCAGAGACTTTCATCACCCTAAGACATAAGCCGGTTTTGAAGCAAGCAAATTACGTTGAGGTGACACATATAAGCGGCAATACTCAAATAGAATAGAAAGTATAACATATTTATGGGAAGAGTACGCATCAGAAGACGTTGAGCTATTCAAGCCGAAATGCACTCCAGTTTTCTGTTTTAGATCAACTAATCACTTGTTTTACCAGCCATTCAACAATACCATCTCTCACAACCCTAACAGTTGTGCCGAAATCTCATTCCATATGACTGATGACTGCAAAAATAATCGAAAAATATGCTACCCTACTCGCGCTAACTACACTCAATTACAATTTTATTTAGATGATCACTAAATTATGCAACTAATTCAAGTCAGCAACAACAATGTGGATCAATTTATGCATCCAATAACCGAAATATCCCGAGATTCCTAATTTGTTCAATCATCAGCTACTACATTACAATTAAACTCCACAGATAGCGGAATTAAACTAACAATAACCATAAACATCGAAAATCGGCAACTAAAACACTAAAAAATAACTAGAAATCAACAAAATAAAACAAATCAAATTAAGGGCAACAATTCTAACATTATATTAATGATAAAACGCCGAGATTGAATAACATTGGGATCATCCCGCCAATTGAAGTGGACTTCCGATTGAAACCCTAATTTCCCGTCTTGCGGCAAATTGAAAATCGAAGATTTCTTAGTTCTCCCCATGATCACAACGACATGCTGCAAAACAGCGGGAAAACAACAATTTCGATGCAAAGTTTCAAAATCAGACAAAATCCAAGAACCGACAAAACCCTAATTTCCGAAAAGGGGAAAAATATAGGTGAAAATAGAATTGTTTTGGAGCGAAAAGAAAAAAGGTATATGTTGATTGTGCTCGAATTAGGGAAGAAAACGAGGGGAGAGAAAATTAACCCTAATTGGATAAAATTGATTGAGTTGATTGATGACGATAGAAATAATTGACTAAAATAAACCCTAATGTTTCCCCCCTTTTATTTTGGCTTTTCCCGGGCTCTATTTATTGATTTTAATAATACCAAGTAATTTCTTTTGTGAATAAATCAATAATAACGTTTTTTTCGCTTTTTAATTCTATTTTTCTTCCTTTTGCCTTGTTACCAATGTTTTAGAAATTTTTGTGAATAAATCAATAATCAACCCCATGTTATAGGGGAAGTGTAAAAAGAAATTTTTGATGTGTATGTTTATTTTTATTTATCGATATAATTTATTTATTTTTTAATAATAATTAAGGTAATACGGGACACGAGTAGATAATTTCCACTTATTAATAGGATTACTTTCGAATATTCCATTTAGAAAAATATTGTTATTTATGACATTTTAATATGAATATACAATAAATGTTTCATAAGACATGTAAAACTTTATTGTAAAAAAAAGGACAATTTTTTTTCCTGGTGAGGAGAATCCGCAGCCGTTGTCGTAGGTGCGCACTGGGTAAACCCTCGGGTATACGAGATAGCCTGCAAACCTCGCAAACCAGGTAAGCCACCCAAGAGTGATAGGCTCGAAAGCTATTAGGCATTGATCCAGGCAAAAAATGCTCCACAAGATTTGCTCTTGGGG
>JAGPOY010002909.1:0-13973 GCA_018983105.1 Silene uniflora
GATTGAAAGGGGGAGTATTAAAACATCGAATGAGTTGAATGTTCGTTCAAAAAAATCCATAGTGCATGAATCCAACACAAGGCATAATTATAATTGATCTAACAGTATCAAATGATTGACAGGGGACTATCAAAACATCAATTGAATTATTTTCAACAGTATCAAATGATTGAGACGGGGACTATCAAAACATCAATTGAAATTTTTTTAACAGTATCAAATGATTGAGACGGGGGAATATCAAAACATCAATTGAATTTTTTTTTAACAGTATCAAATGATTGAGACAGGGACTATCAAAACAAAAATTGATTTTGTTTTTTAACATTATCAAATGATTGAGATGGGAGTATCAAAACAGTGAATGAGTTGAATGTTCGCCCAAAAAAATCCATAGCAATTAGAGGTAAGTCAATTTTTATAACTCGTGCAACGCACGGGCATAAAATCTAGTTAACTTCTAATTGAGCCTTTAATTTTGCATCCTACTGAACACAATGTGGACCAAATATGCAAGCTCGGAAAATACAATGCGGAATATCATTATTCCGAATATCTGACAATTAAAATGACGCATGGGGCTAATTTGCACATACTGTCAAACGTATGAGGCTTATTTGCCACTTTCCCATGTATACGTAAAAAAAAAAGTATAACGTAATCATTGCTAATAATTAAAGTATCTCATCCTCTCTTTATTCAAAGATTAGGAAAACTTATATCATTATTTTCCTTATCTATACAAATTTTACTGACATTATTAATTTATAAAGTGTAAGTTTTGCACTTTTTTTTCTTTATATTTTTCACGACACATATTTAACAAAAATTAAAATAATAACTATGCACTTCACTAAAATGTTTTATGTGGAGAAAAAAATTCATTAGTTGTTTATATTAAACCGACAATCTCATTTTTAATAACCCTTTTAAAAGAAGTCTTACTCAAACTATCAATTTTATTCGAGCTAAAACTGTTAAATTTTTTAATTCTACATTTAAAAATTGTTGAGTTTTACAGTTAAATTTAGAAGAAAGGTAAATACTAGTATTAATTTAATAGTTAAATTTTCTATACGAAGCAATTTAAAAAAAAAACGTAATTTATTTTCGCAGTACGTTTTTTACTCATTACAGTACTTTTTGCACCATACTTTCCATTTGTTTGCCCTTCTTCACTAACAAAAAACATTAAACCTAATTCTCTTCTTCTCTCTAATATTGAAACCTTAACTATCTTCAACCACTGTAACTCTTCAATTTTGAGCGATTAATAAAGTGACAAACATGTAATTAATCCGCTAATCCTATACTCCGTATTACTCAGTCATTTGACAGGTTCTTATAGTTTTCTTTCTAATTAGGGTTTATGGTTAAATTAATTAAGGTGTAGTATAGTGGATTTATTGGGGTTCGTTACTGCTGCGAGCGGTTCGCCGGCATTAGACTACCGATATGTAGTACATCAACGGCCAGAGTTGAGTAAATCACAAACTAGAAATAATAATTAAAAATTCAATGTAGTACAAACGTACATTGCAAATCGTGAAACAATCCATTAACTTTTTTTTTTGATAAAAGGGGTAAAACCCAAGACCTACAGTGAGTAGAGTCTGATCTCACACGAGAATACAAGGAAAACAACCAAAGAAAGACAAGATACAAAAATATACTTCGTACAAGACAAAAAGCCATCCCGTTGTGAATACGACTACCAAGCACTAGGCCTTTGCACTATCCTTTTTTCCTTCCACAATCTTATTGCTTCCCAATTGTTTAGCCATTCTTCCAAATTATAAGGTAAATTCTCCTTTCATGCCTTACACCACAAGCCAACCCTCAAAAATATTTTGTCTCTTATACGTGGCCAAAAAGGTGTCTTTTTCTCGAATATAGCTTCATTTCTCAATTCCCAAATAATAGTGACGATCGCAATGAAAAATGCATCCCAAAGTCGTTTCTCAAAACCAACAAAGTGGGATTCATTCCATACTAGAAGAGCATCATCAATCTCCAAAGGACAAATCCAAGTCATCCCCCAAGCATTACAAATACAAGTCCAAATATGCCATGAAAATTTACAATGCAAAAAAAGATGGCTAACCGTCTCCAAACATTCATCACAAAAAATGCAAGTCAGCTCCTCCCAAGACAACGTCTTCCATGTCAATATCCTATCTTTTGTGTTCACCCTTTTCCAAAGTATTGCCCAAAGGAGTATTTCATATCTTGGAGGCGCAAGTCCTTTCCAAACATGACTAAACCATTGCTTATGGTCTTCTTGATTATACTTCATATTGTAAAAGGCATCAATAAAAGAGTTGGCTGTGTAAATACCTGACTTGTCAAATGACCAAATATGGCGATCATCTTCAGCTCTTACAGGTTTGAAATCTGCAATCATCAAGTTCAGGTTTTCTACCAATGGTAGTTCCCATTGGAACATTATTCGCCTCCATTGGAGTTGCCAAATCCATTCGTCACCATGCCAAGCACCCATTTCAGCCACGCAATTATTTTGTTGAACTGACAATTTAAATAATCTGGGAAAAGCTTCTTTGAGAGTTACATTGCCGATCCAAATATCGTACCAAAATTTGACTTTAACCCCGCTTCCAACCTGTATTTTAATACCTTGTTTCGTGGCTTTTTCAATGTGGAGGTCCCAACCTTTAATAGAACATATCGACTTTCATAAACCATACTTGGCCTCCTTTTCTTCACTTCTAAATATTCCATCGGGATTCAGTTCATGTATTGAACATACAATTTTCTTCCACAAGGTTTGATGTTCCTGTGAAAAGCGCCACCACCATTTGAATAGCAGGCTTGCATTTTTTATTTGTAAATCACCAACACCTAAGCCACCCATCCACTTTGGCATTTGGATAATATTCCAGTTATTCAACGATTCAACGGGACATCTCTGCCCTTATTGTTTCCCCAATAAATTTTTCTTTGTAAGTTGATAATCTTTTTCAAGACTCCTTTCGGCATCTGGAAAATCGACATATAATAGAGGGGCAAAGAGTTCAGAACCGATTTAATGAGAACCACTCTTCCAGCTTTTGAGATTAAACCAATTTTCCAACTAGCCAACCTTCGTTTCACCTTATCTACCACTGGATCCCAGGTTCAAATTTTATTCGGACTAGACCCTAGGGGAATCCCCAAGTACTTCACAGGCAGTTGTAGTAATTGACATCCCAACTTCAGGGCATTTATCTCACCCCATTAACTATGTAGTACATTAGCCGCCGACGCACCAACAAGGTCCAAGGCATCATAACATCACGTCATCACCATCGCATCGACGCACCACCACCATGTCATCACCGACGACGCACCACCATCGACGCACAACCACAAACGGCGCACCAACAACAACGTATCATACCGTTTCCCGACGCACCACCACGGGCGGCGACCAAGCCGGCAACCGGCTACTCCCCTATCCCAATGTTGACATCAACTTTTAAGTAGTTGCCTTGTGAAATTTGAGATGAATTGATCTTTTGACATTAGAGAGAAAACATTAAAGAGAGGCTAGAGAGGGAAAATGGGAGGGGAAATGAAAGGGGTAAAATTGTCAATTGTGTACTGTGTTGAGTAAATTGTGTACTGTGAAAATCAGGACCCAAAAAAAATTGTGCGAGATCTAATCTAGTTATATTCAATTTAGTTCCGTTCATATTGCCTTCATTTAAAATTAAGTTGAGCTTCAATGGTCATGGGTTCAGGAAATTTCACCAACACTAGTCCAGGTGATGCGTTGTTTACACCTGTTCCTATTAGTCAAGGCCGTTAAGTTTTATACCATAACCAATTAACCATCCTTTGTTCACAGAGAATTCACGCGAATGTAACAGAACTTAGCACATCCACACCAGTTAGCAGCAACTGACAATGTAATTATGCGGCTTACAATTAGTCGCTAGCTATAAGATTTGATATTAAACGACCCTCTACTGTTAAATCATTGGCATCCAGTAAAAAAAACACTTCTATTGTATCTCAACTAGTAAAAATACGCTTTTTACCTTGTCTTTCTTTGATCGAACCTGATATAAAATTTGATCTTCATTCAAACTCCTCCATCACTTAGGCTACTGTAATCTCCTTCCGGATTAATTCTCTGGGACTCATTAAAACCTCCTGGAGAACAAGCAAAAATGCCAATTTGGTCTGTCTACTCTTAGAGCAAGGGAAGATATAGGTAATTATGGAATTCCCAAATAACTAAAATTGCAAGGTAATAATACCCACCATGCCTATAATTGTTTCTAAACTCGATTCCCACGTAGCCATTACCAAAAAAAACTGATGGGGGCAAATTTCAATTGATTTAACAATATTCATAGCTACAAGAAAAAAGCTTGAGCTCAAATAAACTAGGTCAAGTCGTACAAGTAGTGAGAAATTAATCATCTTAATCCTTGACGGCTTAGAAGGAGGGTCTTTGGCAGGCAGAAAACAGTTGGCAGCTGATAAAAGCCATCACCAAAGACGTGAACAGTTGGAAACCGACGACTTCGGGGAAGTGCCATCCCATAACTCGCCTCAGGTAGCTGACAAGAAAGATACAAACACATGAGAGATATCTAACTATAGTAAAAATCATGGGAAGATTCAAATTAGAGTAGATATGTAGAGTACATACAGGTGACAGTGTGACAGCTGACAGTTACACACTTACACCTGGTTTCACAGTATGTCTGCATTTTGTTTTTAAGTTGGTCCTATTTTTTTTTTTACATTCCCATAATTAAATTTAATGACTGAAAGTAATCCCTGTGACCTTAGATTGCACAAAGTTAGAGGAGAGTAGGTGGAAACTGAGCGAGAGTTCAGAAACTTAAAGCCGGGAGGGGGTAACTTGATGTAAAATAAGAGAGAGCATACCAGTAATTTTATGTGTGCTTAATTTACCAAAAATGTAAAGACAGCCAATAGGAAAAAACATAGGCGTTAAAAAGGAAAATGATAAGAACCCAGTGCATTAAAAAGAGTCTTATTAGCCAACCCCAAATGTATAAACATGTGGCTGATGTGCTTTTCAAGTAGACTTGTGAATTATTGTTCTTTAACTACCCTTCTCTTTGTTCCTTTAGCTCCCGTTTTTATTCTTTACATTTTACCCTCTTTAAAATAAGGTATTCACGAAAAAAGAAAAAAAATATTGCATACAGAAACAGTGCCTCAAACTTAGGATGCATAGGCAATAATCATGTTACATATTGTATAAAATAAACAAAGAAAGTTGTGTAGGGATAGCATTGATGTTGTGGCCGACTAAAACAATAAGACAATTTCAATAACAAACCTTGTGATAGAAGGCATGGTGGCGAGAATTCCCGCACATAAGTATATAATAGGTATCAAAGTCTTTGGCTTGTTTTTCCTGAGCCACATCAAGGATCCCATTGCAGCAAGGGAAATAGTCAACACCTGAGAAGGATATCCTAAATCAGTGAACATATTTTTGGATTCAATATTCCACAAAACCTGCCTCTCTAATTAATCGATTAGCATGCTATTCTGCAAAACCATGATGTTCAATATTGCTATCGCCCTATCGGTATGTCACGGATGTAACATAGAAATCATGACCAATATGTCCGGAATATCAAAAACATTAATGAAATACGTTACATCTTCTGTTTTTATATAGAACTCTAGTCGATTTCCCAAGTTTCCGATTCATATTCTCCTATTATGACATCTTTTTCACAGAGACATACATAATAGCAATCTCCCACCAGTCCAATCCAATCTACCCACTTTCCATTTTTTAGACAATCCAATCCAATCCAATCTACCCATTTCCCTTATTGGCAAAAACATGACCAACATACCCATATTACAATCTTATATTTACACCAATGCCACTGTTCACTTACTCATCAAATCATGGCATCAAGCCCACTAAATCAATTACTCCGTAAATAACAACTCAACACAACCCACCATTCAACTTAATTTAGGAACATTACAAATTAACAATCATTCAATCTCCTAATCTTCTCCCCACTTCCCCTATAACTCACACCACCAACTCTTCAACATCCTACCACCCAGCCCTCACCACCAGTATAACATCAACCACCGCCGACCACCATGGCCATATTCCAGCTCACAGCCTTGCACCAGCTTTAAACTCACTAAGGAAGAAAGTCCAACCACTCACCACCACCTTGTCGCAACCCCATGCACCCACCTTAAACCACTCCGCACTACCTCGCTGCACCACCTTGTCACAATTCACAAGCCCATGGAAGCACTGACCTCGTCACCACTATGACGCGTCCACCTCACCGCCCCACCTTGTTGCAACCCACCCTGCACCCCACCGATGTACCGACTCTGGCCCTTGCATTTTTGTTGTGGTTTTAGGGTATTTTTTTAGATTTGAAATATCAATTCACAAGTTTGCAAAAAATTTAGAGAGAATCTTGCAAAAATGAGTTCGCCATTGTTATTGCCAAAACCATCAACCCAATTTCTGTGAGAGATGGTGATGGTTGGTGCTGGACACTCGCCAGCGGTAGGTTGAGTGTGGTAGGGAAAGGGGTGGGGTGGGGTGGCGTAGGGAAAACAAAGATTAATATCCTAAGCCATTGTTAACCTTTTAAGTGTAAGGATAACTGAGTCATTTTATTATCATTAAGAGAGTTTTCTTAAAATTTCTGCCCGAGTCAACAGGTAGATTGGATTATATTGGATTGGAGGAAGTACATATTATCCCTATATATTCTACCTCATACAATAGTGGGTAATACATTAAAAGAGGTGGAAAAATCGGTAAAATGACAGTGACACAGCCAAAATATGACCTTTTTCATGGGTTAATAAAGAGGAAATAACGCAATGGTGGAATGCAATTCTGCTACATAAAAGGTTGTGTAACGTAATGAGAGAATTTTGATGCCATGATTACGACTTTGGTCAATCATAGTTAAGGAACACAAAACCTTCAAAGAGAGTCTTGCTGCATTCGAGAAAATAAAGGAAAAACTACACTGACATAAATGCGAGCTCAGAGAACAGCTTGCACTACGTAAGGAGTAAACATTTCAAATGGAAAGAGAAAGAAAACACACCAGATGGGCATTTGCTTCAACACCTTGAAGAACAAACTCCCATGTGAATTCCAATCCCCTGGCACCTACCCAAAGGGGTGCTAGTCTGTGCAGAACAGAATCTGCAAAGGCCCATCCTGTGAAAAAAGCAGAAGGAAACAAATGATGAAGCATTATTTACTAAATCCTACTCAACGTTTGAAACGAGAGAAATCAAAGAAAGACGATCCCTTGAGCTAGATCATGCAGCATTTTCACATGACATATATATGACAAGTATTAAATTTTCATCATCCAAGCTTTTGTTTTCTTGCTGTAGTTTCAAGAAAAGAGCATAGAGGAGATAAAGAGAGTATGACATTACTGTGTACAGCAACAATGACAATAGTAGTAAGGGTAAAGTGTAGCTTGCCTACATCTCAAGGAAAGACCATTGAAAACTAAATAGAGACCGGATCGGAAGAATAAGAATCAAACATGTCCAGAAAAATTTGTAGCAAATCATCTAAAGAGCCTCCTCAAAGCTAAAATGAAAGTTAATCTAATACAAAATATCAGGAGAATCAAAGAAGCACACAACAAAGATAAATATTAAGGCATAAGGTTACTGACCGAGACCAACAGCTTGGAATTTGTGATTTTGGGAAATGTTCCTGTGAGTCAGCTGAGTCAATGCATAGTATAGACCAGCAACATCTACCAAACCAATCACAAGCTTCAATAATTCCTGAAAATGAAAGAGACAAACATTTAATCATGTATGAACTCGCCAATACCGTTTCAAAAAAGGTAAATGGTCAAATGCCTTCATTTATATCACTAAAATGAGGGGAGAAAATCACAGAAATTGGCAGATATTTGATTTATGCGTCCAGGTTTTTCATTTTTCTGGACACATGAGTAGGAGAGAAGGTTAAGGCTAGTTGAACGATAGAGTAAATGATGAGCCCAGAGGCAATGAATATCAATCTGAGACCACGATGAATGTAACAAGAAAATAAAATGTCATAATTGATAACCAGTTAAGAAATTCCGATTGGAAGCTTTCAATGTGTTACTTCCATCCCAAATAGATTTTTAGGAACCCTTCAAAACAAAGGTTGTGTTTTTGTGATAGTGTAATGGGGCACTATAGTTGAGACCTCAAAGTCACCAAGACACAACCAAGTTTGGTTGTGCTGGATTCCTGGAGAGCACGTCCTTTTCAAACGTTCTTTTTTGAAAACTAAATTTATCGCATTTGAACAATTATAATCTAATGTTTTCTTAACAAGCTATTTTTCTAAGCTTTCACAGTATAAAAACAACGGGACGTAATGATTTAGATTAAAGTCTTGAACTCGCTTTGATATATCTCAAGTAAAAATGACTCCAGTTATATATTGTCAAAAGTGTTGCATATTTATCCATTCTTGCTTATTTTTATAACACAATCAAAGGTCTGCAATCCTGTATACGTAATCTACTCCCATTCGCTTTTATCTCAAGTTTTTATCTCAGTCAGTTCAAGTTTCTCTAAGGTCAATTACAGTACAGATAAGCCTGTCAGAAATATCCCTTCTCACAAAGAATTTGAGTATTTTAAGAGTATTATAGCATCAGGGGACCCTTGTACAACAAAATCTAAACAGCCAATATTAAATCAGATACCAAAATTTAATATGTATGTTCCACATACGCATACATTGATGATTTTGATGGGTGTCTAGCACACCGGAATTTAATAAAAAATGAGAATTAAATTTCTTATCCTGGACAAACTAATCATTTTTTGATTATTCAATTCAAGGGAAGCTACAAAGGGCAAAATGATGCAGGCGAGTTTCAGGGTAGATGTAACAGAACAAAAAAATCTCCATGTTTTAAAAAAGAAATACTCTGTATTTCAGAGAAAAAAATATACTTCGTATAATGCATCTAAAACACTCCAGCTACTCGATTTTCATAGGCAAAACCATGTTCAACACTCAAAGATTATTCAGGAAAGCATAAACACTTGTTTATTGTTATCGTCCATCCATTCATATCTAAACTAAACCAAAAACATGACCGGGTTTAAACTATTGCAAACAGTTTTCCACGAGTCAAATATTTGTGAAATAGTAAAGTTATAATCTTTTTCAATTCTTCCTTTAACCGTACATTTCCATTTGCAACTAAAATTCAAGCCGGAAGCAAACATGACATACCTGATAAGGATCGAAGTTATCGTTATCTGACACCTTGAGGAACGTTGCCAAACAAACTAGCTGAATAAAATAGTGTGAAACCACATTAGTAATCACAAAAAGATAAATATAATAAAAGTATTTAGCTTGCTGCAATGCTTACAAACCTTCACCAAAGCCGTGACAAGATAAACGATTGCAGCCTTTATTGACGTACCCAACGTGTCGTACTCTGATCTGCATACAGAAATCAGATAATTCAAAATAGAATCAACGCTGGTGAGATGCAGCAAAAACATACAGATTAACAAAAGTTTCTGACACTACAAAAGCAAACCGACACCCAAGAGACCAGATCCATACATGTTATACAATTAAGTAGAGTAGCATGGAACAAGGCTTAATCACACAATCTGTATGTAAATCGATGGACCATCACCATACTAAGGTTTTAATTTAGTCTGACACCTGCCTAAAGTACACTTCGTAGCCTTCCTAATCATTGAGAAAGTGCAATATCATAGATACTATCTCCATGATAAGAGACACCATAGAAATACAAATGTGAAATCTGACAAATGTAATGAGCATCAATAAGGGAAATTGCAAGTTGCCGTATTTGCTGGCTTGCTGCCACATTCTCCCTTGGTCAAGAAAGGCCTTAATCGACAAAGATAAGTATTCGGTTCAGGAAATGCGGCTAAGGTAAAGGAGAAATCTTCACTACTAGAGAATAATTTAGAAGAATCTCACGCAGTCACGATGCATCCATAATGCAAATACACTATTGTCTTGTTTTTTTCTTTTTGGTATGTAGTACAGTACTACCACCACAACAAATGGCAATCGGTAGTAAACATATTCATACGATGAAGTGAAGTAAATGGCTAACGGTGGCAGTCTATTATCTACCTTCCCATTGACATTTGCTACTGAAATTGCACAGAAATCCCAGCCCATTTCCAATGTAGGGAGTTCTAAATTCTTAAACATACCCAAAGCCACCGAACATTATTCCTAAATTGGTTAGTGAAGCAACTAAACAGCTGCTAGCTTAGCCGGTAAAGTCATCAAAGAGCGGTACTCATGACTTGCACTCAGAACCCATCAGCCTGATAAAGAATATTGAAAATCTAATGGCACGCCATACGATTCAACAATCCCTATGCATCTATGTAGATTACCGCTCAGAAACAGCAGAATGCAAGATCAGGTAATTGGATCAAAATTGAGCTAAACAATCAAACCAACATGAACCCAGTAGATCCATAAGACTTGATTACATAAAAAAATTGAACAAATCTGGAAATGCCCTAATATTATTCAAATGCAAAGACTAAAAAAAGGGGGAAATCATACAAAATGAAAAGGGTAAACAATACAAAGATCTGAAGAAAAGGGACTGACAAAGGGGTGGCAGAGAAATAGACGAAGTGAGGACCGAAAGTCAAGATGGCGCAGTTGAAGAAGTGAAACATCGTCATCTCTAAAACTATGTAATGCAACTTTAATGGAGAAATTACACACAAGTTCTAAGTTGCAAACCAAAAGGACAACTCAGAACTGAATACCCAAAAAAAAAAAAAACAAGACTTTTGATGATGATTGGATTATGAGAGATGACTTTTGTTGTTGGGCTTTACTGCTTTAGTACTCCGTAATATTACTACTTTGATTAGGACTTAGGAGTAGCTGGAGGTGGACAATGGGCTGGGCTGGGCCGGGCTGGGCTGCCAATTTCTGGCCCAGAGCCCCAGACCCAGCACTAGAAAGGGTGTGGCAAACGGGTCGGGTTTTGGGTCGCGTCAAGTCGGTCAGGTCATATGGGGTTCGGGTCATATTGGCTCAGCATGCCCTTTTAGGGTCAGGTCGGGTCGGTTTCCAGCCATTACCGGGTTGGATCATTTCGAACCAAATGATTTGTCCGATCGGGTCACTATCAGGTCTAGAAATTTTATCGCATTACATCAATTTTTGACCATCAAAATTATTTTTTCGACCATTATTTGGTTAAATTACTTTCATTATTAAGTCAAATGTATCATACTAAACAATAAATGTGTTTTCATTTGATCAATATTAAGCTTAATAATTGTCAGATTATCATTTTAATCGGGTCGGGTCGGGTCGGGTTCTGGTCACTGATCATCCGGTCGTATCAGGTTGGGTCGGGTCGGTTTGAGTCGCAATATTTTCGGGTCCTACCGGGTCGGGTTTGATTGGGTTCGGGTAAGACTTGTCATCAGCTCTAATCACACTTGTGGTGTAATTTCGGAGCTTTACAATAAAATTTTCGAGTTTTGTTAAAAATTATACTTCCTCTGTTCCATATGATTCTTTACGTTTGCTTTATGCACATATGTCAATGCATGTTTTCTTTTGTCCATATCGTTAGTTACATGTTGTTAAAAATTATAAAAGTTTGATATTAATAATCCACTCGGTGAGACGATTTAAACAAGATCTCACATGACTATCTTTTATGTTATATACTAGAAGTTGTATTGAAAATTCTCCTTACCGATGAATAGTGTCGAAAAAGCAAACGTAAAGAAACAAATGGAACGGAGGAAGTAATGTATTATAAAATTCATCAGTTCGCTCACTAAACATTAAACTTAAAAATTTAGTATAATATAACTCAAAAACAATACATATAAACTCAGTTAAATTTGAGTTTTTATGTTAAAATGTAGCTTATAAATTTAAAAATTATCAAACAAAATACATATTAGCTCAATTAGATAAGAGATGGTTGTACAATGCTATCATAGAATTGCAGATATAATCCTATTTGTGAATAGGATCACAATTTAAGCAACTCTTCAGTAAGCCGCTCAAATTAATTATAAAACGTGTAGTTGCTCTTTAGCATTTTATTTAATATATTGCATTTTAGACATTATTTTTCATTAGAATTTTGGTTGTTTTAATTAGGGTTTGAATTTGTTACGGTAGGAAGTGACTATTGGATAGTGGTTGCCGGCATGTGAGGGTGGGGTCATGGTGTGAGTTAGTGGTTGATCCTATAGGTGATGACAGCAAGCCAGGTGATAGGAACAGACTCAAGTCACGCAGGTTATAAATTATGAATGACTCAGCAGGATGATTGACAACTAGCTTCTGAATTGTTCTATTACTTTGTTATAGTTTAGTACAGGTTGTTACCGGGTTTATAAGAAATTATTTAGAGGGTTGTTAGAATATTTTGTAAATAAAACTCCCTCCATATCAGTCAATTGTTATTCTTTGGTTTTGGCATAAAAACCAAGGAAAGAGGAGGGTGTCAATTATAAGATGACAAGTGGGCCAAATTTAGTGTCAAAGGTCAAATTGCTCATCAAATGCAATCTTAAAATAGAAAGGACAACAACTGACTGAGACACCTCAAAATGTAATAGGACAACAAATGATCGGGACGGAGGGAGTAAGTTCTAGAACAAGGTAAAGCCAAGAGTGTGTGTGTGTGTGTGTGTGTGTGTGTGTGTGTGTGTGTGTGTGATCTCCCAAGAGTTTAAGTGGAAATTTGTCCCACATCGAGAAAATAGGGTACTTATGATATGTTTATAAGAGATTCTACCCACCACATTAGTAATAAGGCATTGTTGTCCTTTTTAGGCTTAAGAGAGGATAATATAGGCTCAAAGGTGCACACCCATCTTATTGGGGTTGTGTTACGATGGTTGTGACACCCTCGAATTTCGCGGAAAAATAAACACGTATTTCTAAAGAGAAACTGCATGGATATGTTTGTAATAGGCTCATTTGGATAAAACCTGTAATTTTTGAAAACTTGAACCTGTTATAAAACTCTCTATGGGAAGGTGTCAAACATGCAAGGTCTTGAACAAAGTTTATGTGACATAAAAGTTGCGAATAATGATACAAATATGTGTGAAAAAGGGAGACATATGTCCCTTGAATAGTTTACAACAAAATAGAAATAGTCCAAATGTCTCAAAGGGAATGAGATCTAAGCAATCCCAGGGTTACTTTGCTCGCTAGCTCGTCGATGTACCCCAATATAAGCCTCACCGCACCTGTCGATCGCATTTTATACAAATACGAAAGGCACAGTCAGTGGGGAGTAACTCCGAGTTCTCCCAGCCACGAAATGTCGTAATTATATAACATGTAATCATACAAGTATGAATAAAATTGACACATAGCCCTAGCATATGAATGCTAGACCCACATGTTTATCATTTGAACGAACATCCAATAACACATAATCCTAGCATGTGAAATACTAGACCGACTCATACTATGCTAGCATGTGAATCACATAACACTTAAGAATCCAAACTCTATCAATCATAGCCGGCTTGCATCTCACCTTCTATAATTCATAGAATCACCAAACAAGAAAGGACAATATGTCAGAAACAGGCATAAGTTCTTAGGACGGCCAATAGTCACTCTGTAACTCGAGTCTATACCACGAGGTAAGGTAAACACCCTAGTCCTAAACCTGCGCAGACCTAAAGACATGCGAAAAACTACCGCATCCAAGACCCATGAATACCACATGAGTACACCTAAGGAATCCACCAAAGGGTTGGCTAGTACTTAAGTTGACCACATATTTCGATAGAGTCTCCTATCCATATACGTCAGGAGGTCATGCCCTAACTTGGATGTAACTCCCAAACACACAAGTAGGACACCCGTTTTTAAAATAAACAAGGCAAGGAATCCCGCCTGCAACATATAGATTCAACTACCA